>JAXIVD010001399.1:0-2500 GCA_036785275.1 Cancer borealis | reverse complement strand
ACGTGCGATTCGATTCGGTTGTAAACGTGTAATAAAGAGACAAGGCAGAGGTGTGACGGAATGATATAGAACTTTAATGCATCGAAACCCAAAAACCATGAAGTATTCCCAAGAAAGGTTAGTCATACAGAAAATTAAGGTATATTACATGATGGATGTAAATTATTGTTACACCTGATAATGTAATATTTCCTGTTTTTTTAATGTATATATAACCTTGAAGTTAGTTAGTCAGCTTGCTGCACCACCACTCTGCCGTTGACTCAAAACAACTAAAACATCACCCTGATTCTATAGTTGCTAAGTGTTTGGAGCCAATCTCACGCCTCTCACGCCGCCAACTCACGACAAAAAAATAAAATAAAATAAAATAAAATACACTAGGAGGCAGCCCAGCGTGGCGTCTATAAAAACTTGGTCGGCAATTTCTATCCAAAAATTTTACATCAAAACACATTCGCTTCAGATATAATAAAAACGATATAATATTAAAATGCAACATTCCAAATAATACGCTGTTTTGAATATGCATTTAGGGAGTCTCAAACAATTGCCGAATTTCGTTTGTTTGAGCACTGTGGACATTGACAATCTTTTTCATTAACAAAATTTAATAATAAAACCATCAAAAAATGTCTAATCTTATAGCATGGAAATATATAATCTAATTAGACATATATTAGATTCAGTCATCTGTATTAGAGGAATCACCAACGAACGCATGCATTAAACGGCATCTAATCTCCTATAATCTTATCAAAATCAGTTAAATCCCACCTATACATAGTAACACGCACCACAACCTATAAAAACCCACACTAACCTCACACACTTGCAACATAATAATCATAATCCACTCACTTGCGTATCTTAAGTAGCTTTGCCTCCATGTCGCCCACGTAGTTGGTAAGTGCGTTCACGACTCGACGCTCCAGGGAGAACACAGCGGTGAGATCTTGGATGGACGTAAACACCTCAGCGGCGGTCAGGTGAGGCCCCGTACCCGTCCACGTTCCTGCCCCGAGCACAAGGCAAGACGCTAAGGCCAACCACAGCCTCATCTGAAACAATATAAATACAGTTTGTTAGTCTCTCATTATGTATATAGTGTGAGGTTGATTTTATGGTGTTATTGTGACTTCTACTACTACTACTACTGCTAACACACACACACACACACACACACACACACACACACACACACACACACACACACACACACACACACACACACACACACACACACACACACACACACACACACACACACACACACACACACACACACACACACACACACACACACACACACACACACACACACACACACACACACACACACACACACACACACACACACACACACACACACACACACACACACACACACACACACACACACACACACACACACACACACACACACACACACACACACACACACACACACACACACACACACACACACACACACACACACACACACACACACACACACACACACACACACACACACACACACACACACACACACACACACACACACACACACACACACACACACACACACACACACACACACACACACACACACACACACACACACACACACACACACACACACACACACACACACACACACACACACACACACACACACACACACACACACACACACACACACACACACACACACACACACACACACACACACACACACACACACACACACACACACACACACACACACACACACGTCTACACGCAACAGGTGACGTTAGCATGTGTGATACAAGAATATTTTTATCTAACGTCTTTTTATGTAGAAATAATTATATAGACGCACACATGTACACACACACACACACACCAAGAAAAAACATCGTACAATTTATATATGTAAAAAAAAAACAGTCATGATTTGCACTTATAATACGATGATGACTGTGTGTGTGTGTGGGGGGGGGGGCACGTGACGAGGGGAAATTAGAAAACATTGCAGAAAAAAAGAAAAACACGAGTAGATGTGTGTTAAGGGAAAGTTTAATGTTGCTAGTGTGATAAATGAGAGAGAGAGAGAGAGAGAGAGAGAGAGAGAGAGAGAGAGAGAGAGAGAGAGAGAGAGAGAGAGAGAGAGAGAGAGAGTGTGTGTGTAAGGAGGAAAAATCAGAGCATATCAGTAAATAACAGCTAAGCACACACACGCACCTGAAACTTTTATCTCGTACTGTACATTGTTGCAAGAATAATCTGCAAATAAAGGTATTGTACCGTAGAGAAGGAAGGGAAGGAAGGAAGGGAAGGAAGGGAAGGAAGGAAGGGAAGGAAGGAAGGGAAGGAAGGAAGGAGGGAGGGAGGTAGAGAGGTAAGCGTGGATGATGAAAGGAAGGAGAGGTAAGAAGGAAAGGTAGGAAGGCAAGCTTGGGTAGGGAAGGAAGAAGTAGGTAGGAGAAGGAGAAGAAGGAGAGGGAGAGAGGTAGGGTAAGAGGTAGAGAGGGAG
>JAXIVD010001398.1:82500-87927 GCA_036785275.1 Cancer borealis | reverse complement strand
CTGAGTGATGATGATGATGATGATGATGATGATTGATGATGATGATGATGATGATGATGATGATTACATTTTACATCATATATCTTCCGAGTCAGCAAACATTGATTGAGGTTTTTGATCGTCGGCTTCCGCCCCGTTAGTGCTCAGGTTTAGAATTTAAAGTGAGGCTCTCAAATTTCTCACGTTTTCTCTGATGATGATTGTGAAACTGTAGGTGAATAAAAAGAATGAATACACTGTACATAAAAACCAATGAAATCACTCACGTCTTTTCTCTCTCTGTTCCTTCAACACAGGATGGTCAACCTTGGTCGTCTCAGAAGCAACAGTCGTTAAAATGACTCCCTTCACATCAAGATAAACGAAAACTAGCCCGACTTAACCTAACCTAACCCTGTCCTGTGAGAGACTACATCACCTACCACTTATAACCTTTTTTTTTTTTCTCTCTTCTCTCTCTCTCTCTCTCTCTCTCCTCTCTCTCTCTCTCTCTCCTCTCCATCTCTACTCTCTCTCGTCTCTCTCTCTCTCTCTCATCTCTCTCTCTTCTTGATTGAGTTATTTTGTTAAATGCACCGACTATATTGGATTTTGCTTTTAATTTGATTCTTTTCTCAGCATCACTCACGAAATCTTCTTATTATATGTAAAAATTCTGCTGCTTTTCATATTTGGACATTTATTGTGGATTGAAGACCAAAAAAATATAATAAATAAATAAATAGTAACAATAAAAATAGTATTCATTGGTATTATGAAAATTGTAAAGTTTTGCTTCAATAAATAAATTAGTAATTACTTTGTATGTTTTGTTGTTGTTGTTGTTGTTGTTGTTGTTGTAAACCTATATCCTTTACTAAATGTACCCCCCCCCCCACACACACACACATCACACACACACACACACAACACACACACACTCACACACACACACACACACACACACACACACACACACATACACACACACATACACACACACACACACACACACACACACACTCACACAACACAACACTCACACACACACACACACACACACACACTCACATGTGATGCAAGACTATTAAAGAGAAAAGAAAATAATTAGTACAATATCAAAAGAAAAAAGTTCGGTCCTCGAGAGAGGTAACAACTTTGAAAGAGGGATGAGGGGAGGAGGAGGAGGAGAGGAGGAGGAGGAGTGAGGAGGAGAGAGGAGTGAGGAGGAGGAGGAGGAGGTAGGAGGAGGAGGGAGGTGAGGAGAGAAGAAGGAAGAGAAGGAGGAGAGGAGAGTATAGTTTAATGTGAATTACACCTCAAGAAAGTGTATCATCACAGCTGCACGAGATAGATAGATAGGTAGATAGATAGGTAGATAGGATAGAGTAGATAGATAGATAGATAGAGTAGTATATATATATATGATATATGATATATTATATATAGTATTATATATATATATATATAGATAGATAGATAGGTAGAATAGATAAGTAGATATATATAATATTATATAGATAGATAGATAGATAGATGTTTATTGACCCTAACATTACATTTATCATTCAAATAAACACATACTGATTTATGGTTCTCTCAAATTAATATAGAATAAATCAAGTCCAATAAAATATTATATCAAATTAAAAAATAATGACAGAAAACATAAAGTGTGTTGCATAATTACCACATTAATGAGTAAGTGTTGAAAAAAATATTGAATAAAAGGAAAATAGATATAAACTTGTACACACGAACGATGAAAAAAAAGTAAAACAAAAAATATAACATATTGAATAACACACAATATATATATACACGCTTATTGAAATAAAAAATAATCAGGATTTCTTTGTGGTAAATAAAATATAAATAAATAAATAAATATAATCTATATATATATAATATATATATAATATATAACTATATATAGTATATATATTTATATATATATATATATATTATAGTAGTAGATATATAGAGTGTGTGTTTGTGTGTGTGTGTGTGTGTGTGTGTGTGTGTGTGTTGTGTGTGTAAAAAAAATATATAATAAATAATAAAAAGTTAGAATCTAGCAAAGTCAAGATAAATATAGATAAACAAACCTAATGTAAAAATAATTAATGTTAATGTCATATTAACAACGTAGAATTAAGAATAAAAATACAAATCTAAAACAATTTAAAAGTTTAAAAACTGAAGTAAAAAATAATGTTCAGCAGAAACATGTTTGCATTACTAACAAGTGTAAGAGTGTAAGGATGTAAGAGTGACCAATAAATACTACTAATAACTAAAAAATAACTAATAATACTAACTATTCCTCATCAATACATAACATATCAAGTTAATGAATAGAAAGGCATACATATTATTACACTCCTTAATCTGCATCGACTTACTGCATCGAATAAAACCCTTAACAGTCTAACAACACTGATCAAACTTAACATTCTTACACTGGGGATTCACACATTACCCAGCGTTTTGATAATGTCGGGTGACAATACGTGAGTAACTTCCCAATATCTTTTATGTCTTTAATTATTACAGCCTCGTCATGGCTTCCGTCAGAGAAATAGGAAAAAGTCTCCCCTGATTGACTTTGAGCGCCCACGTCAGGAGGTAAAAAAGTGTCTCACTCACCAGCCCCCCAGTGACTTGATGTGTCTGCTGGTGTCAGTACGTGCCAGTTGTCAGGGATCGCACTAAAGAAAAAAGGGCGATATTGTATGCCGCCAGCGTGCCTGTACCCAACCTAGCATATCATGGCTCTTTATAATGATATAGCTGCTGGCAGAGTTTCAGAGTCACTGTGTGTGTATGTGTGTGTGTGTGTGTGTGTGTGTGTTCTTTTCTCACTACTACTACTACTGATAATGATAATAATAATGATAATAATAATAATGATGATAATAATAATAATATTATACTGCTACTACTACTAGTGCTACTACTGTTACTACTACT
The DNA here is from genome assembly GCA_036785275.1 of Cancer borealis. Classification (NCBI taxonomy): domain Eukaryota; kingdom Metazoa; phylum Arthropoda; class Malacostraca; order Decapoda; family Cancridae; genus Cancer; species Cancer borealis. Next base: position 84,975 of record JAXIVD010001398.1, on the reverse strand, counting down.
ACCTACTACTACTATTATTACTTTTATTACTATAATATTAGTATAAACGACTATCTAATTACTGATCTCACAAGTACCTCTCATAATGGATTCAAGACCATTGGTAACTTATTTCCATCGAACGAAACGAAGCCTTTTTTTTACTAATAGAATGGTGAATATTTGGAATTCTCTACCAGTACAAATAGTTAGCACGTAACACGTACCAGATAATATCTGGTACGTGTTACCGACCAAACATTATCTGGTCGGCAACACACAGAAGCGCGCGACCCATGCAGGTACCACTTAGCTACGTCAGTTCAGAACGTGGGCGTCTGTTATGCCATAGTGTGTCACTCCGAGGGTCATCGGGTCATCAGTGTGGTGACTCTGGGGGTCGTTCCCTACCACCACACATACTCGATCATCACCATCCATAGTCACTCCCTATCATTACCCTTTTGAGTCACTAAAAGACACACCAAGGTGAGACTATGTTACACCTTGCAGCGGACCAACAACAACATCATCATCAGCAGCAGCAGCAGCAGGAGTATACGTGAAGTCAGTAATACTTGAATTAGGAAACATTCAGAAGATCCAAGAGCTGCGTCGCATCAACTCTGTCTTAATCTTGTCTTTGCGTCTCGATTATCCTCGAGAATTGCAAGATATATTAATAAATGTATGTGCATGTTCAATAACACAGCGGAAAGATAGTTCATAGAGTATATATTCAAGTCATTATTTTGTACAGATAAGAAGTGTCCCATACTCGACAAAAACCGACGCGAGCAGGAAGACGACTCGCTCCTACGTGACATGACAGGACAACTTTTTTAAACTCTTGGCCTATATCAGCAGCAGCTTGCAGGAGTGGAGCACAGATACCCTGGCCGCGTTGAACACCTCACAGCATCTCACAGCATCTCAGCGCCAAACCAAACCACACCGCCACCATGAGGTAAGACGACACTCACACTCTACCCTCGCCCAAGTGACGGCGGTGAGGGTGGTGGTGGTTCCTGTGTGTGTGTGTGTGTGTGTGTGTGTGCACTGACGCCTCACCGGCCTGTGTCTGCTCTCGTTTACAGAGTGTCCATTGCCCTTACGTTGATGGGCGTGATGGTGGTGACCAGCCTGATCACCGTCACCGCAGCCCCGAACCCCTTCAGGTAAGTCCGCCCACCTACAGTACAGAACAGTACAGTAGTACTTTCCTTACTTCTGTATCACACTTTAATTAACACACAGTGTGAGAACATTGCCTGAACACTTCATGTACACTGAATGGGGGACTTGGAAAGCTCTCTGTCCTTGGCCTGATAAAGCCCCTAATTATCTTGACTTTCCTACGTTCACACAAGAAGCTTTTCGCCGAGATATCAGAACACACAATGATGTAGTCAATAAAATGTGTAGATAAAAGGTTAGTGATTGTAAATTTCTTCTCACACAATACAGGAGTTTGACACTCGACGACAAGGATTCCAACAGTGATTCCAAAAGTGTTGAGAGACTTTTCAAACGGTAAGTGAATACTTGATATAATGTAAACTGAATTACGTTCTCTTCATACTATGTTGTATAATCATTGTACATTTCTTCTCACACAATACAGGAGTTTGACCCTCGACGATGACTCAAATTCCAAGAGTGATTCCAAGAGTGTTGAGAGACTTTTCAAACGGTAAGTGAATACTTGATATAATGTAAACTGAATTACGTTCTCTTTATACTATGTTGTATAATCATTGTACATTTCTTCTCACACAATATAGGAGTTTGACCCTCGACGACATGGATTCCAAGAGTGATTCCAAAAGTGTTGAGAGACTTTTCAAACGGTAAGTGAATACTTGATATAATGTAAACTGAATTACGTTCTCTTCATACTATGTTGTATAATCATTGTACATTTCTTCTCACACAATACAGGAGTTTGACCCTCGACGACAAGGATTCCAAGAGTGATTCCAAGAGTGTTGAGAGACTTTTCAAACGGTAAGTGAATACTTGATATAATGTAAACTGAATTACGTTCCCTTCATACTATGTTGTATAATGATTGTACATTTCTTCTCACACAATACAGGAGTCTGACCCTCGACGATGACTCAAATTCCAAGAGTGATTCCAAGAGTGTTGAGAGACTTTTCAAACGGTAAGTGAATACTTGATATAATGTAAACTGAATTACATTCTCTTTATACTATGTTGTATAATCATTGTACATTTCTTCTCACACAATACAGGAGTCTGACCCTCGACGATAACTCAAATTCCAAGAGTAACAGCAAGGGCTTCGAGTAGATGATTATGCAACAGTAAGTATATTAAAGAATGAATACCTAATCTAACTTAACATAACATAACCTAACCCAACCTAATCTAACCTAACCTAACCTATAGTAGATTAACGATTGAATACACTATACAAACATACATCAATTAGATTCACATTAATTTCAACTTATAAATCTAACATTACAA
>JAXIVD010001398.1:0-75000 GCA_036785275.1 Cancer borealis | reverse complement strand
ACACACACACACACACACACACACACACACACACACACACACACACACACACACACACACACAAAAAAAAAAAAAAAATGAAAAAATGAAGAAATATATATACACATACTATATGATAATAAATTTTAGAAGTAGTAGTAGTTTTTGTTGTTGTTGCTGTAATAAGGAAAACATGAGACAATAATTATACTAAAGTTTTCCTCTATTTTTTCCTCCGTGTAGCTAGCTAATAATATCTATTCCTCATTTTCCTTCCTAATCGAGGTGGCAGTGGTGGTGGTGGCGGTGGTAGTGGTAGTGACTAAACACAGAAAATCAGAACAATTAATGAAACTATGAATATACTTTACACTAATAACGTATCATTAATGACGTTAAATAAACAGAGAACAGAGATAATACTATATAATTCAATTTAATCTAATAACATCATTCGTTCCATCGTATTGGTATTAATATTTATCCTTAAATAAGATGGAGGTATAATATCAATCAGTTTTATATCGTAATTATCATTCTTGTCATGAATAATAAATTACGTCAAGGTTTAATGGGACTAATATTTCCTACCTTCAGATTATTTAGTACTTGCGTGATTGTATTTTGTTTATTTACAATGGGAGGGTATTTTTTAGCAATACAACACCGATATTTGATTCCTTATGCTCTTCAAGCCTCCTCCTCCTCCTCTTCCTCTTCCTCTTCCTCTTCCTCCCAGTGTCGTAATATGTTTACAATTGATAAAGGATTGCGAGAAACTACGTGGATTTCAGGTAAAAAAGTCGTCTCTCTCTCTCTCTCTTTTCTCTCTCTATCTATCTATCTCTGCAAACTAAACAAATTAAATAACAAATAAATGTGTAATAAAGCCAATAATTACCTATAAAATGTCATCGAATCCAGTCATCTTATCTTTCTTCCATTATGGCGGTAATTCATCCTTCACAACACTAATTATGTACTCAATCTGATCACTAATTATTCAGGATTATAATGGCGGTGTTGATATATCTGTGAATGTCTTCATGACGCTAATAAAGCTTGATTACACGGAATAAATAAAACTTGCTTCACAATGGCGGGAATTCGATGCGACTTTCGTACCGATTGTCATACTCTTTTTTAATTCTATTCAGTATGATTTCATGCGTCTTGATTTATTCAATTAAGTATTTTGATCATGATTTATTACAAATTTTAGTATATATATAAAAAAAATAATAGTTCATTATTTTCATAATTCAATAAATGATAACGGTATAACGATCAATTCCAAAGTTAGTTATATTATAAGTTATATATTTTTTCCCTCTAAAATACATCTAGTATATACAGAATGATATTGTAATACTTATATAAATGCATCCAATAAATAACTTACATATTACGAGCTAATTTAGTTACATGAGAGACAAGAATCATATAAGTATTGTATTAATCCCCCCCCCCCCCCCCCCGGGCCCTCGCCGACACTTCTCGCTGCCGGCCGCTTGGCCCAACATATCGTACCGGAATGCAAATACACATATATCATGCAATATGGAAGGAAAATTATTGTTTAATTATACTTTTCTTTCTCCCGCAGATAATTACTACTGGGAGTTGAGTCATCTATTATCCCCATTACTCCAGAAGATCGAGAAAATACCAGAGAAGGAGAATATTCAAGCCTTTTCGGGGACTAGATTACAACTTATGAATGGCACCTTACCATACCTTCCTTGCAGGGTGTGTGTGTGTGTGTGTGTGTGTGTGTGTGTGTGTGTGTGTGTGTGTGTGTGTGTGTGTGTGTTTATCTAGTTGTAGTAGTATACAGGTCCTGTCTCCGTATCTATATTTGTCCTGTTTTTCCTTCATTTGATGTACATTCTTTGCCATTATCACCTCTTCCTTCCTTCAGTTCATTCCAAGTATCTATACTTCTTTGGGGAAAACTGTACTTTTTTGTATCTTTCAAGCAAATTCCTTTTTGCAATTTTTTCTTGTGTCCACTCAAATTTCTAGCCTCTCCTTTTCTTCTCAATATTAGGTCTTTTCTATCTGTTTCCTCCAGGTTGTTAATCAATTTATATATAGTGATTGTCACCTCTTCTCTTCTTTCTTTTAGTGTTGTTAGATGCATTTCTTTTAATCTTTCCTTATATATCAAGTTTTCCAATTCTGACACTATCTCAGTTGCAATTCTCTGTATTCTTTCTAATTTCAACACATGCTTTTCTTGTGCGGGGGCCATATTACTTTGTATATTCCAGCTCCTGAAGGTGTCACCAAATATTCTATTGATATGTTTCTCTGGTGATACGTTTTTATCACATTTATATCATTCTTCAATTTCTCTATTCTACTACTACTACAGCTGCTATTAATATTACTGCTGCTAATAATAATAATAATAATAATAATAAGATTACTTTTATTTCTCTATTAAGCATATCAAAGTATAGCAAATCCTTAATTGTCTCTATGTATATTTACGCTACAACTTATATTTCTGGAGTATGATGGGTTAGGATGAATCTGATAGAGACGAGAGCAATACATCCTTGTGTCTGTAGGTGCGCGGGTATCCCAAAGAGGAGGTGGAAGAGTGTCTGGCCGCTCGGAGGTCAAATAATTCTTCTACCTGGATCGCTTTCCTCGGGGACTCCAACATGCGACAGAAATTGGAAGCTCTGACCACATGGTTTCTGCCGGATACCTTAACCTATTTTTACTTCTTAAATGGCACTCAGGTATTGTATTTAGAAATGCAACCAAGCCCAAGCTAACTTAACCTATGTGGATTTAGCCGGATAGTTTAACCTACTTCTACTTCTTGAATGGCACTGAGGTGAAGCGATAACTCGGATACTTCTAATGAACTATATTTAGTAACCTAACCTAAGCTAACTGAGTGATAGATTTAGATACACAGTCAATTTTACGGACAGCAAAAGAGTGAATTTTTACTTTTATACTGTCTTCCTTCCTTTCGCCAGGTAACCCGAAACACCTTTATGTCAGCAGTACAACACGGAGATGATATACGTCCTGAATCCTTTGACGTCTTAGGCTGCCGTAAAGACGATGAAGAAAGGTTAAAGTACCACCAAGGAATACTCAATAACAAACAAACAGGACAGGGCACCACCTCCTCCTCTCAGCTTGAATACTCTGCTCTCCTTATTGGGGATATTCACACCTATGAGACTCGGGTCAGTTTGCTGTGGGCTGGAGAAAATACTAGTAAGGGTGTTGATGATTCTCCAGCAGTGTCACGCCTGGAGGAGTGGGTGGAGGCAGAGATAGTGCCAGATGTTTTAGTTATAGGTGAGAACTTAGACCAATAATGATATAATCTTTTGACTTTTTTTATTTCATGAGTGAAATTTATTTATTATGAACCAATTTAGACCAATAATCATAGAATCTTTCATCACTTATTGGTTTTACGAGCGAGAAATAAAATTATCATCATTATTATTATTAAATTGGACCTCCATTGACTAGGTAATATTTTTTTTTCTTCTAGGTTTTGGTAAATGGTATATGAATAATTATGAGCAGGAGTTGACGCCTTTCCCCTTCGTGGCTTCATACGCCCGGCTGCTTGTGTCATCCGTGCGGCGCCTTGTCACCCGGCGCACTGTGGTCATCCAGTGGGCACAGAGTCGGTAATTACTGTGGTGTTGTGGTATTAACATAACATAACTCTCTGTCTTTACCTTACACTGTGGCTTTCTTTACCACAGGCTACGTCACTACAACTTTGACCTCACACAACCCGAGACAGAGCCAACACAGAGAGCCTGGGAGATAATCTTGCTTAATTCTCCCTACTTGTACGGTTTGCCTCTCGTGGACGGCTGGATCAAAGATATTCTACAGTAAGTATATAGGTTAGGTTAGGGGTAGGGTTAGGTTAGGTTGTATAGTTTGCCTTGCGTGGATTTCGGTTGATTTAATTATATTATTACGGTGTTATTTATTTGTTATGTTTAATGTACGTTGATTTTTTGTTTTTTTTCCCCCGCCCTAAGACCTGCCGGCGTGTGGTATTGGGACTCAACTCTCCCGTTAAATCTTGCTAATGTGAGGGAGTGTGGGAGGTTGAGGAGCGCTAACTTGTCCCACACCTACTACTTCCAAGGTGACTATAACTACTGCTACTACTGCTATAACTACTATTTCTAAACTGTGCACTTCCCTATAACAAAAGCATTAATAATTATCATTCAACCTTCATAATACTTATAATATCACTTATTTTACACTATACTACTGTTACTACTACTACTTATAAACGGTGCACTTCTCTACAACAATAAAAGCATTAATAATTTTACATCATCCTTAAACTTTCATAATAATACTTATCATATAATTTTTTTTTAACATTTAACCTGATGTCTTAAACCTTTAAGAAAGAAGTAAGAGCTCAATCCAAAACAAGTTTCTTTTCTGTATTACACAAAAAGACTAAAATAAAGTATATATCACTATCATTATTATTATCATTATTATCTATTTATCATTCCTTCATGAAACTTAATACTATATCACTTACCTTAATTCACACATTCAACCTTATTTCTGAAACCCAATCTATTATTATCATTATTATTATTATCTACTTTTTCTTCTCAGGTCAGTGGTGGCAATGTAAAGACGGTCATCATTCTTCCTTTGAAACTAATGCAAGTGAGATGACAATGCTGTGGAATCTGCTGTGTAACTCCTACCTTACTAAGAGTCAACTTTACTGTTGTGCTGATGATGACCTTACTGCTGCTGCTGCTGCTGTTAAATCCATCTCGTCTCCTCCCCACAGCAGCCGCAGGAAGATAACTCAATGAACGAGACACTTATATTGTATTACTATTCTTCTGCAAGATAAAAATATATACTTTTAATGAAACTTAAATTGCATTACTATTCCTACTCAAGCTAAATATATGTACTTTTAATGAGAAACTTGAGTTGTATTATATTTTCTACACAAGCTAGATACACATGCAGTGCTCCCTCCAATTTTGCGTGAAAATGGTCGACACTTCAGGCCTCAAAATTGGATTAATTAACCTTATGGTGATTTTAGTCATATTTTTGCCCTTGTTGGTACACAAATACATGTAATTATACATCCTACAATAAAGAAAAGTACAGGAAAACATCAACATTATCATTATCCATTAGAAAATTATTTTAAATGACTATTTCACTGTACCTGGGCTTGTAGAGACGGAGATTGGTCTCGGTCACAAAATTGAAGGAAGCAATGTACTTTTTAAGTTAGCAACAAAAAACAAAACATAACAGCTGCCTATTATCAAGTTTCTTCCAGCTGTTGCAATTAAGTTTGTGTTGATAAAAGGGTTTAGAGAATAATAGTTGACTCACTCCCTTGATTTAATTTCCTTTACACAATACAAAAACACTAAAGAGTCAGATTATCATGAGAAGAGTTACATAATTCCATCATTACTCGACTTCAATTAATTAACTTCCCTCACAAGTATTAGTCACTCCTGGAAACTTTATAAAAAAAAAAAAAAAAAAAAAAAAAAAAAAAAAAAAAAAAAAAAAAAAAAAAAAAAAAAAAAAAAAAAAAAAAAAAAAAAAGACAATATCTGATAACATTCATAATATAGATTTAAATTTCAAGTTTTTTTGTTTACTCAAAGTGCAAAATAAGCAATTAAAAAGTCCAAATAATCCTTATATTCAACACAGTACAATATATATATATATATATATATATATATATATATATATATATATATATATATATATATATATATATATATATATATATATATATATATATATATATATATATATATATATGGTAATTCAAACTGTATTTTCGTCAAACTTAAAACAATTCACTCAATAATAAATTTACTCCAAAACTGCTTTGTGTAAATGAATAAAACACATAGAACGTAACCTCTAATACTTTTCTTTGCATTGATGTTCACTATTATTCATTTATTCATACAATAGCATAAGTATTGAATAAGGAAGGCAAGAGTGAGTGAGCGCATTCTCTAACAAATAAAATATAACTTACATTCAACTTTGACACATGAAACCTGAATCATTCAAGCATTACGAATGCTTTCAAAACTGACTGCGGGACAGACAAAAAGTTACGATAATAGATACATATATACAAGTAAAAAAAAAAAAAACATAACATTTTGCACTAACAATAAGGTAAAAGGTGATTTAAATGAACAGTTAAAGCATAACAACCCAACTTACTGATAATAATAGAAGTGCAAAGGAGATTGAAGTTTGTCCCGGGATAAAACCACTGTAAGGTGTTGGAAAGTGGGCTCCCTTGTGTTCTCTTCAGAGTAAGAGAGACAGTCCTTATGTTGCATTAGTACTAAGAGAGACACAGTACTGCTTTACCTCAGTACTAAGAGACACAGTACTGCTTTACCTCAGTACTAAGAGAGACACAATACTGCTTTACCTCAGTACTAAGAGACAGTACTGCTTTGCCTCAGTACTAAGAGAGAGACACTACTGCTTTACCTCAGTACTAAGAGACACAGACAGTTTTTGCATCACCTCAGTAAAGATACACACATTAGGGACACAGAGAGACAGTCAGTTTTGAATAATTACAATAAATAAATAAGCATCAGCATCAGCTTGGGTAACCTTATATGTAAGTAATAATTGCACTGAGTTGTGTGTGTTGTACTTGTTCATTCATCCTTCACCCAGACAAATAACTCCTCCCCCTTCTTCACATGCTGCCAACAACCACTACAGACAAGACCCTTAACACACTCCTTACTAAAGATACAAGTTGACCATCACTAGTCTGGCAATCAATAGTCCGATTCCATAAGTTTTCCGGCATCAATTTCGGAGCGCAGTTTCAAATTTCCCGGGTTACTGCTGTTTATGTTTTGATGGAGCTGTACCCAGAATTGGCTCCTTACTTAAGATACACCTTTTAGCCTTAAGAGCCTATTACACTCTCAGGCAGCTTGTCCGGCCACCTGAGCAAACCAGGACTACTCTGGCAAAACTGTGTGTGTATAGATAGGAGAGTGTATGGACTGTGCAGGCTGCCTCAATATCCCATACATGCTCAGTTCTGGTTTGCTCAGGTAGCTAAATGCCGTCTCAGTGTGTAATGGGCTCTTTACATCCAATATCTGTACTTTTAAAAATCATTAAAACATTACAATACACAGTGTAGTAGTAGTAGTAGTAGTAAGTAGTGAGTAAGTGAACATAATATCATTTAAACTCCAAACAAACCATCATCATTATAGAAAAAATCTTAAGATGCATTGTACAAAACATAATAAAAAAAACCTTATAATAATTTCAACACAAAGTCACCACCAGATAGAGAGAGATAAGAGATAAGAAAGATGAGCACTGTTGAGACAGCTGTTGCCTCTAATACAGCATTACCAAGGAGTGTTATGAGTTGAAGTTTAAGCAGCTGCCGGGCGACCTTGACACCACTGCCACCACCGCCACCATCACCCAAACTGACACTTGCCTGATAAAGTTTGCCTGAATGTAAATATGCATGTATGAGGTCGGTTCTTGTTTTATAGGAATGGTTACCTAAAATAATCATATCCATTAATGGGAATGGACTGGAATGTTTTGTTATTGGAAAGCACCATGGTAATAATGTCTGAATATAACCTATTAGCTATGTAATTATATCTGTATCAATGAATGCAAATAAAAACAAAAGAAATTCAGCTCAAGAAAGAAAGGAAGGAAGGAAATAGTAGCAAATATCACGTGAATTTAAACAGTATAATAGATTCCAATAAGCTTGATTCTCCTTGAACTTGTTCTCGATACGTTTATAGCGACATTAAAGTAAGAATATAATGTAAGCAAGAAAGAAAGAAGGAAATAAATAGCAGCAACATCACTTGAATTTAAACCACACAATAAAATAGATTTGAATAAGCTTGACTCTCCTCAAACTTTACGTTTATTTCAACACTAAAAGTAAGAATATAACCTCACGATAAACTTACACAAGCCGTAAAATCGTACACAAAATACTGACCCGACCGTACTCACAACAACACTCTCACATTACCACTGGTCACCCCTACACTACCAAATGACTAGAAATGATTGTGCCTTGCTCAGCACATAGCGATGAACACAAAAAGGTGGGAATTTAGGAATTTAGGACTGAATTACACTAAGCGCAGACCTGCTGGCCTTTTAAAATAGCACATTCCTTGCCCTCCAAATTCACTCATATTTTGGGGTGGCAGTCAGTCTAGCTAATTCACAATAAATTAAATCACATAACACAATCACTGACTCTCACACTTGACAATCTCTTCACTTAGTCGCATTTTCAGTGTGTCACTCTTAACGTCACTCTCTTTTTTGAGGTTAAATTTTATCCTCGAATACTGAGTTATAGTTAAGTGATGATCAGTTAGTTAGTTTAGTTGTGATGTAGTGCAGTAGTTAAAGTTGAGTTAAGTAAATTCAATAACATTTCTTATCTATCTACGTATATATGTACAGATATAAATACTCAAATACAAAGAGGTGAAAAGCAGAGTCCGATAAAAACTGACCAAAAAAACCAACAAAGGTTCACATTATGATATTTTCCAAGGCACGTTGCATGTTAGGATAGAAATTAACTCTATCCTGCCATGCTTATTGACTATAGGGTTCCATGGTGACAATATCCCACTAAATAAGTCATCCTTAGCATCAGTATATGTGTGTCTGTTCCACATGGAAAAACTTTGATTTAAGGCATTTACAGCTTGCATTTCACATAGAAACACTTACTTCATACCTTAGGGAGTTCCATCACTAACTTTTCCATTGTTTGTTTAATACAGGGTAAAGTGCAACGGCCTCCACACACCATACACTGTACACTATAGCTTGTTCTTGCACTAGGAACACTGTACCACCACACTGTACCATACGAACCAGGAGCAATATTTGACTAGATGCTCTGTGCAGCCTTGTAAATTAGTCTCACTCCCTGGTCACAAGGCTAGACACTTTGCAGATACACCTTCCTCCCTTGACACAGAGAGAGGGTTGCGTTGCGCTCGGCATGGCAACAAATTCAGTGCTAGAGGTGCAGAGGGTCAGCCATCCAGCGGGGGACCGAGGTAAACCATAGATACTTCAGTGTTACCATATACGGCTGATACTGAAGGGTACAGCTGCTTGTCTGGCAACCCTGCGGACATATCATAGCATTAAGTTAACCGTAATGTTAACACTATAAGAATGCTATGCTAGTTTTTAACACCTTGCATCAAACAACACCTATCTTACATCTCTCTTATAGGAAGGTGTGCTGAGACTAGGAATGTGCTTAATTTTAGTACATGCATATATACACCATGGAACAGTGTATAAGGGTGGGTCATGCACTGTCTGTGTGCGTGTATGTGTGTGTGCGCTTTATCTTCTGGTATACAGATAGATAGGTCAATAGCTGTTAGCAGTTTGAGTTAGTGATCCGTCATGCTAGAAAATATTGTTTAGAATCCTTTCAAAATATGATGAAAAATGACTCACTCACAATTATTTAGTGATAGTCGTGCTTTAAGGGAAACAATATCACCGAGGTAAAGAAATACAAATGATCTCCGAAGCATTAAACTATAAATGTGTTTTGTGGTTTTATAAGTGTATTGCTTTTACCCTGCATCCCGGCCCCCCAAAAAATATATGATTTAGATAAAAAAAAAAAAAAAAAAAAAATTCTTATTTAATACATTACCTCTGAAAGCTACTCCTAGAAACTCGTAGTTCTTCTCGAATGCTAACGTGTTATCATCACAGTCTAGTATTACTCGTATTCTCTCGCCAACCTGAAAGAATAGATAGCGGTTAGTAAGGAAGATTGAATTAAGGGTACATTAATATTCTTTTTTTTTTCTTTTTTATGCAAATGGACAATCAGGCAAGGGCAATGAATTTATACATAAAAAAAGGAAAGAATGATGTCCACTTGTATTGCTGGTTCCCTAAAGAAAAAAAAGGATGAACCACCAAAGTCAGAATACACAAAACACTGCAGAGCAGCAACACATTCAATACAGGACCAGATGCATATCAAACAAACACATGCAGGTTTGGGCAGCAGCGACTGTGAGCCATTGACCTCTTAACATAACCAAGTAACCAAGTAAGTAATTATTACTTACATGGAATTATGGAAATATCAAAGAATCTATCTTTATGGTAGTCTAGTTATTATGAAACCAAATAAAACTATCTGTAAGCTCTTCGCAATAATCAACAATCTATATCATGTAAAAATGTATCATATACATACAGAAAAACAACATCAATAGCTCTGAAAAAATACTTAATAAACATTTAAAACAACCAATTATAAAAACAAATCTAACAAAAATATATAACCACAAAATCAGCATAACATTACTTTTTCATAACCAAACTCACCTGATATTTCGGTGCATTATTAAGTAAGGGATAATTGCCTTGAGAATCACCATTATGTAGCAAATGATTATCCACCAAATTCCATCCCCACGAGTGTTCATCAGAGCCAAGGAGTGCCACATAACCAGGGCATTGAACAGCTGCATCCTTAGTTGCAATGCCAATAACAGCAACAGTGCCAAGTGGTCCTTCCCAAACCACCTCCCAAGCATGTCTTCCAGATCTGAAACCCATTTTACCGCGAGCTCCGTCTGTACTTTGAGCGACTGGGTTTCTATGCAATGTGAATCCGTTTGGTTTCACATATATATTCCTCGAGCAATCATTGGGGTTCCATGCGTGGTAAAAAGCTCTTAATTTCGCTTTATATGTAGGTACAGATGAGAGGAGGTCGGATCTTAGCGCTTCTTCAGCTAATTTTTTGACACAATGTAGCCGCCAAACGTCATTATTCTGATCGTTTAAAAACTTATACCAGTTTTTACACACCAAGGAACAGTTTCTTAGATCATGCACGTGTAGGTAGGAGAATATAACCTCTACCACGTGCTCTGGTAATAGACACCAGTTCACCATTGTGCCGGGGACATTAAAATTGCGGGCTTGAAGGGAGCTTTTTGGGGACTTTTTACAATTATTATTACCAAAGAGACGAGTAAGATTTCTTCCTCCAATCCTCCTCCTCCTCCTCAGCCTCTATCAATAACCTCATTTCAGTTTCCCGTTGCCACATCATGGTTACTTCACTGTAGATTAGTTATATGGTGTATATAACTATCTAATTAATCTCCATATAGACGTAGAGGAGAAAATTAATTCACTGTCACACCTTCGCTGACACCGGTACTTGCTCTCTTCAGACGATACTTATACCATTAACCTCCTCTTCTTCCTCTCCTGCTGGTCAATCATTATTCCTTCACTGTAGATTAGTTATAAAGTATCTATAACTATTAATATACCGCCATTTAGTTATACAGGAGAGGTTAGTTACACCTATACACAGAGACGTGCCTCAGACCACTACTATTAGATTGTAGGAGAGAATTGGTTTTATCCTATTTTTCGGTCCTATTGCTATGTATGACTGAAGTAATTAGTATGATTTAATAGGAATAATGTGTAGTTATGGTTTGTTTAAGGGAGTAAAGGGTGAATTAATAGTGAATTATGGAGCCGAGGTTGTCACTGAAATCTCATTTTCCCTTTGACACTTGACAGTAGTAATGAGTTTCAATTTATTCAGTGCCAAAACACCATAATACCGAAATGAAATACCGAAAAGAAAATACCGAAAAGAAAACATCCCTAAAAACAACACTTTCAAGGGCGAATAGGGTCTAATAGACTGTCACAAGGCTGTGACACATAGCCTGCACGGCTCCATCCCAAGAGGAAGAAGAAGACGACGTCACATCCCTAAACATCAACAGCAACACTGTAAGCTTATATTAGATGCTGAGCGTGCTGTTAAACATCCCTAAAAACAACTATCAGCTTATATTAGATGGCGATACACACAGTTTGTCATCTACACAACAATAACAACTAATAACTTCTCTTCTAAATCAAAGTGAATCTCTGGTGGTATAGCGCGTGATCTCCCAGGCCAACTTTGAGCTATACGTAGAAATCATCGCTTGTCACAAAACACAAAAGGTTAGTACTGTGCCTACCATTCTAACTGCTTCAACAACTTAATTAACCACGTAATTTGAGCCTTGGAGAGAGAGAGAGAGATAGAGAGAGAGACAAACAGACGAATGTGTGTGTGTTACAAGCACGTGACCAAACCTGACCTGACCTCCAGTGACATTGACAGCCTTGCATTGTCTGGTGTTGTATTATAATTACGTGACCTAACCTGACCTGACCTGCAGTGACAGTGACAGTCTGACATGACGTACACTACACGTCTACAGGTCACTGAAGGCTGCAAGGACGTGTGACCCTTTGTTGACCCATTGTTGAGTGCTGCATTAAGGTATATTATTATTATTATTATTATTTTGTATTAGTTTATTTCACGTAGTATTATGGGAGGATGTGCTTAAGTTTTCCTATTTGAGTAGACTTTGTATAGTATGTAGGACTTCATATTTATATTGATATCGTCTGAGTAGTAGGATTCTAGGACCAAAGTACGTATGGAAATAGTTTGTATGCATAAAGTTCGTACGCAATTGTTCGTAAGCAAATGTTCGTAAGGGATAAAGGTCATTTGAAAAAAGTACGTACCAAAAAGTTCGTACGCTAAAGTTTGTATGCAGATGTTCGTATGGTACGTATGTACCTATGTAAAATTTTCATAACGACCTAACCTAACCGATCCTAACGCGTACGAAAATTTTTCTAACGAACATTTAACCTTACGATTTTTTTTCCATTACGAACTTTTGACATGACGAACTTTATACCCTACGTACTTTAGGTAAACGAACTTTATCTTACGAATTATTGCCATACAAACTTTTTCCATATGAACTTTTGTCCGGAACCCGAGTAGCAGTTATGCGGAAATACCCTTAAATTTTCCTATTTTAGTAGCTAGGTATTAATATATATTGATTTGAATGTGATATTTGCATAGTTAAGTTGTATTTTAGTGAAGTGAAGAGATAATTATAGTGATATACTGTGTCAATTAGTTGTGTCAATTGTTATTTCACATATCTTGACTTGATAACTATACTCAGGCAGGGAAAAAAATGGTTTAATTATCCTATTGAGAAAGTAATTATTGTATTTATAAGTTGGATTTGTGCATGAAGGTATTTAGCTATTGTTATATTGCAATATATATTAGTTTAGGATAGGTTAAGTTAATTTAGGCTAAGTTATATACCTTGTTTAATATTCTGCAGGAGTTGGGGATCTGTCTGTGTCTGTCTGTCTGTCTGTCTGTCTGTCTCCCTTATCTTCCCTGGCCGCAGAGATGGATGTCAATTATGAGACCATTGAATCGCTTCCATTATTTGGCAATGGAGAGGCTCAACCTGGGGTAAATATATTATAATTATCTAGTATAGTATAGTAAGTGATGAAATGTATTACTAAATTTTACCTCCACCCTTGCCTCTATTTCTCCTACTGTCCTCTTTACAGGGTCTAGCAACAAGCAGGATTTTCTTTACATGACTGATCAACAACATAATTATAAATGAATTAATATATTTCATTTATTTATTTCTACTCATCTATTTTCAGAACCGTAAATTAATCAAGATGACTTAATCGTTTTTCAATACTATAATATATTTCATAATTTTTCATATACTCATCTGACTGGTCAACAACATAATTAAAAATTAATTAATTGGTATTTTGATAATTATATATTTAATTTATTTCTTTGTACTCGTTGATTTTCAGAACCGTCTGGTGAATGGAGTGATAATATTTGTGACAATTATCCTTGTGGTCAGTACCTTAATAAGTGCTTTGGTATCCGGTATAAAGGCTCTGAATGTGTTCTTTGTCGTGTGTATCATTCTCTTCTGCATCTCACATCTTACTCTGGTAATTATATTGTTTCCTTTTGATCGAGAGAAATGATATATGATTGGGGTCATTAAGTTTTGTAGGAAAATATTTGGATATATTTCACTACTACTTCTCATGTGAATATTATGTTCTGATAGCTGATTAGACATTTTGTTGAGATACAGAAGTAGTAGGTATATCTGTGATTTTTTCCCTTCCATCCTGTGCTCGTTCCTCTCCGGGATGAGAACTACTGACCTAGAGTATATATTAACACATTTTAATGTTGTATTAGTCTCCTCTAGATAACCTAATCTAACCTAGCCACCTTAGTGAAATATTATAAATTCCAAAACAAATGAATAAATACTTAATATATTAAACTTATATTTCCAGATTGTATGGTATAGAGTTGGTGACCTGGATCCAAAATTCAAAAGGCTGATCTATTTCAACACTCTATGCATTGTTCTGATGTGTATTTGTGGCAACATATTCTTTCACATTTGAGAAGGTGTGTTTGGCGTGATCATGTGTTGTGTCTCACCTTATCTCACCTTTTATTCACTTTACCTCACCTATTCATTCCTGTTCCTTATACTTGGAGGAAGAGTTTCAATTGTTTATATTTTTGAAGTGCCTACACTTACCAGCACTTTGTTCCTATTGCTTAGGTGTGCACAGTGTCTTGTAGCTTTACTGTATTGCAAAAAAAGGTTGTTTATAAAAATGTGATGATAGGATGTAACTAGAGAGAGATAGTTTATTGAATTATAGATATGAAAATTTGCTATTAGAAATTATTATGAGGACATATGTAACAGAATTAATGTGAC
The DNA here is from genome assembly GCA_036785275.1 of Cancer borealis. Classification (NCBI taxonomy): domain Eukaryota; kingdom Metazoa; phylum Arthropoda; class Malacostraca; order Decapoda; family Cancridae; genus Cancer; species Cancer borealis. The sequence goes on along the minus strand of JAXIVD010001398.1, from coordinate 60,235 downwards.
TCTAGATGTTTTAAAGTAATATTGATGATAGTTAAAAGCAAATTGTGATTAGTTAGTCCTTCATTCATCATTTTTCTTTCTCTTAGAGCGCATTCTTCTAAATTTCTAATGAATACTATATAGCGTAGTGCTTTAAAATTTAATGGCGTGCAATTGATAGAATATGTATTAGCATGCATTGCAAGATATGAGTGATGGTACCCTCATATTATTCTCATATTTCCATCACCGCCAAAGGGTTAAGAATACGATAGAAAAGTAGTGGTATTATAATTGTATGTAGGGAACTAAGGAAGGGTTTAGTAGTAGTAGTAGCTTTCGTGATATATTTTTGTGACAACTGAACTGAAGGTAAAGTAATAACCTTCAGACAATAATTTTGATACTAAACCATATTTTGAATGAATGATTGTATGAATAATGTAGAAACTATTTGTCTTTAGGTTGAGATATTATTATTTTGATGGCATGTAATAGATGATTGAAAGTTGGGCAGATATTCTCTTTTGTATGGTTTGTTTATATAATATTGATGGTACCTTTTTACATTACTCTTATGTAAAGTTTTTATACCTACAAAATATGCTTAAGTCTTTGCCTTATGAATGGAATGAAGCAGTTGCTTAAAATGTTTATAAGAAATCTTGATAAAATCTTGATAAAAAAAATAGAATAAATAAGTATAGTTCCCAGGATAGTAAGGACTTAACTGCAATTTTCACCCCAAGTTTTACATCTATTTTCCCATATAAAGAGATATGATATAACTTTTTTTTCCAATACTATATATTTAAACTATATAATCATATTTCCTCACTTTAGAAAGGGAAACCACATATGAAAATACATTTTCATAAACAGTAGACCCCCATTTAGCGCGAGAATTAGGTGGATGAACGCGGTCGCGCAAATTAAATTCGCGCTAATTGAACAAAGTAACTAATATGAAAAAAAATATTTGGTGCAGTGGGTCTGACTTTTGGGTTTGATAATTACTCAAAATAATCACTCACATTAAAAAAACAACTCACCTTTCTTCCATGGGGGCGCTGGTATCTAGGGGATGGGGTTATGAGGCAGCTGCAGAGTTAATAAGAAGAAGTAGAGCCCGTTGCCACCTCATTGCTGCTGTCTCCATTATCGCTGTCACTGTCATTGGCACCTTGATCTCTCATCAAGTTTTCTGCCTCTTGTAAAACACCTTCAAATCCAAGGAAGTCCACTTCATCGTTATCCTCAGCACTGGGAGTGAGTCCTGGTGGTGCTGGTGGTGGTGCGTCTGTAGCAGGAGTGCGCATGAATCTTGTTATGAGAGTCTGCCGTCTCATTAATTTTCTTTGAATGCAGGTCTGTATAATAATGCATCACTTTATCCAGTTGATGCACCATTTCTGTTATGCGAACACTGCAGTTTTCATTTTCTGTGATGCACTCTTTAAAGGTGTCAACCCCAGCCAATATTCTACTCAGTTGCTGTATGGTGAGTTCACCAGGCGGTGATGGAGCTTCTACTGCCTCGCCTTCTCTGGCATTCTCTAGAGCATCCTTAATAGTAGTCACATCCATGATAACTTCAGGTGTCATTGTGTCCCCTGCGGTGTTCACCTCTCGAATCTCATCTGGTGTGACGTTCTCAAAACCTGGAACCGGACATGCAGCAGCAGCAGCATCCATCAAGGAGTCTGAGTGTCTCTGATGAACTTGGCCGTGCTCATCCACCACCAGGTGGAATTTTCAAAATTCAGTCGTGGTAGCTACTTGCGCTAACTGAGGCTTTCGTGCTAATTATTAATTTTTTTTGGTAGATGATGGCTCGTGCTAACTGTGGTTCGCGCTAATTGATCTCGTGCTAAGTGGGGTTCTACTGTATAATGGTGACTTGAATCTACCATATGTGAGGTAGAGAATGTCCTTCATGATATGTTATGTTATGTTACAGTGCTCCCTCCAATTTTGCGACACGCCAATTTTTTGACCGAGACCAATCTCCATCTCCGCAAGCCCAGGTAATGGTCGTTTAAATTAATTTTCTTAGGGATAATGTTTATGTTTTTCCGTATTTTTCTTTATTGTAGGATGTATAATTAAATTTATTTGTGCATAAACAAGGGCAAAAATATGACTAAAATCACCATATGGTTAATGATTCTAATTTTGCAGCCTGTAATGTCGACCAATTTCACACAACATTTGAGGGAGCATTGTATGTTATGTTATGTGACACCTGGTAAAGGGTGATGCAGTATAGCTCTGTTGTGTAAGCTTTAAAACCGTTGTATTACTAAGACTGATATAGTCACTTCCACACCTCTGCTCAGAACACAATCCACCATCAGAACATCATTGTAACCTCAACCAAATTCAACTTTCACGTTAATAATCCTTCCCCAGGTTCACTTACGGAAACCTTATGATTTTTACTTCCTCTAATTGATGAAGTTTAGACATCTTTCCGTCAGCTTGAGGCACCGAGAGATCCTTACATGCGATAATAATTAAATTCAAACGATAAACTCTGATCAAATTAACTCCCCAGTCTTGTATATTACAAGACGTTTAATCCTTTCACTCAACTTTAAATAAATAAACACAAACTGAAGCAGCACAAAAGCATCAGTTTAGAGTCTTGAATGGTGCTATTTAGTGAGTCTTATAAGATGTTTTGTGTCTCATTGGGTAGTGTTAAGTTGTTATTGGTATGTAAGACTTGCTATTGGCTTTAATCTAGTCAGCTGAGATGTGATTGGCAGTGTTCAAGGGAGAAAAGCAGTGATATGGACCAATAGAATACTTGATTTTTTTATTCTAGTTGTCCGAAGATCTGTTTAATCTCATATATTTCTTTTTTCCATTATGTCATTATTATTACGCTTTAAATTTTTTTCTATATATTTTTTTCTATATCATAAACTGCTTCATAAATGCTTCATCAATGTATATATAAGTATGAATAAATTTGTACTCTTGATATATACTGTAAAATATCTATCCTACGTTAGTTTAGTTTTGAAATACTTAGTTGCCGAAAAAGAAATATTAAAGGTTGAATATATTAAACAAACAACACTAACCACAGCAGTTTTATATTTCAACAGTCACCCGAAATATTGCACACTCTTTTTTTCATCTTTTTAAGAAATATAGGCATTGCTAAACTTAATGTAGAATAATAATAAGACACTTGCATATCCATACACAACTCTGGATTCACATGATAATTTTGAATGTAAGAGTTATAGATGCCGTGAAAAAATATGGAAAAAAATAGTTACCTTGATCAATAATAATATCATGTTACGTGCACCATCTTTGTAGTTTTGATATGATGGGATAATGTCATTATTATACATACGTACACACACACAAAAAAAAATTAATGTGGTCTTGTGCAAATCTTGTTCTAATGAAGTAAAATTTAAAGTCTGCTACATAGAAAAAAAAATATTTAAATAAATTGCTGCCATAACTAGTATCCTCAAAGCCTATTACGCATATATTTGATGTGTATCTAAGGTTATTTTGCATAAATATAATTCCGTGAAAATTTTGAACTTCTGAAAATTAGTCTATAGAGTTTCTGACGCATGACGAAAGCGAATTTGGACTCAGTTTTACGATTACTATTAACATTAACATTAACGAGCAATAATAAAGTAGATGATGGATCTAGAAATCTTAAGCCAACATAAGAAAAAATAGGCAAACTGAAAAAATAACATAATTAGCACCAAACAGAATAGGTAGCGATGATTTAAAAATAATTGAGCACGTCTCTACTGTACGTAACCCTGAAATAAAACATAGCATACACAAGCACTGCAAATAATGATGAATAACCTTACAGTACAAGTAAATTTAATTATCAAGAAGCAGATTGTGTATTTCTTTCCCTACACCTATCTGAAAAATACACATTATAACCCTCTTTTTTTTTTAAAGGTGTTTGTGGTAAGTAAAATTGCAGTTGAATGTATACTGGGAAGCACTAGAGAGGACCCAAGTTATCAAGCACTGGTCACATAAATCAAAGTACAAACTATCTGAAAACGTAAACACATATGGTGATAGTGTTGCATTTATACAACTAATAAAGGTATAACTACTTGCATGTCTGTCTGTCTGTCTGCTTCCATTACATTAACTATATTCAGACTGTAAGGGAATCAGCTCTAGGTTAGGTAAGGTAAGGTTAGGTAGGTAAGGTTGCCGCCAGCACGTTCGAAGCACCAGAATGTAACCTTAAGCTGCATGTTACGGGTTATAATGCATCGTAACAGTGACGGTTACTTTGATTTCTTTCTAATAACGTTAACTTATAATAACACATCAGCCGGCAAGTCACCTGTTCCTGCACACACACACACACACACACTCATATGACCTGCTTGATGCATTAATATAAGAAAATATTATACGTATAACAAATTACTGAGCAATCTAAATCAGAAGTAAAAACATATATAAGAGAGTTATGTATTAGGTAGATAACTATTTTACTAACATTATGTACTTATGTCTTTTGCTTAGAATGGGCAGCTACATCTGCCTTTACTTTTAACTCAGAAGGAAACACGAATTCAAAACATGAGAAAGGAATAAACCGAGCATTACCAGGTGTAAATAAACCTGATATCCCTCACCTAAAGTCTAAGAGTGAAGGAAATATTCGAGGAGATTTATTCCTCTCCTTCTTTTATCCGTGTTCTATAAAGGAAATAATAAATAATGTACTTGTAGAAACCTGAGTGTTGACAGGAATTTCTTGGTAACAAAGGGATTCTGTTCCTATATGGTAAACCAATAAGGTTGTTTATGTAATGTAAAATATAAGAAAACAAATGTAATGCATTATGGTTTAACTGAGGCACAAAACTAGTCATTTGTATAATATTAAATTGAATCCAGCACACACACACACACACACACACGTACATTTGATGGCATATGTACACACACACACACTTTACTAATGCATACAATTAAGTTACCAAAACCATAAAAATAAAAATAAAAAAAAGTTCAAGAATATAACAATATTTTGTTTTTGCATTAATGGTGATGAAATAGAATATAATTTTTTTTTTTAAATCATTGGGCATTGAACCTAACATTTACTCAAAGTTGATTTAGGTAATACATTTTGGCTATCACCATTAGGCACTATCTAACATACATCCCTTTCATACACACACACACACACACACCTAAACAAACACACAAGTAACAAACATCAAAATGTATCAAAATTCTTATGATAACTTATGAATGACCTCACCAAACACCAAATACGTATAAAGAATTTCCTCACCACCGATCTCTCCTTTCCTTGAGCTCATTATACAGGCTGACTATCAATATTCCGGTTCCATCAGTTTCCCGGCATGTCTCAAATTTCCCGAGATGGCGCATCAGTTTTCGGGAGGCAGTGTTTAGAATTAGGTAGGTGTTTGCTCATACCAGATTATTGATAGTCAACCTGTACATAATTATTATCTTAAAAAACTTTGGGTTCGTTATATTCCTGAACAGTTATAAAGATGTAGAGCCATTAATGTGTGTCTTTATATGCAATAGAAGCAGTTAGGTAAATGTTATATGATGTTTAGAAAAGTTATATACAGTTGCCATCACATGACTGTCCCATAAAAAAGTCAGTCAATCAGTCATATTAATACCAAACGTCTTACTCAAAATAACATAACATATGTAAAATAGCACGCTAGGATGTCACTTATTCTTTCGCTTATACGTAAATTCTCAAACTAATTCTACCGTGAAACAAAACGGCACATTTCTAAACAACCTTTGAATATATTCCTGGTGCTGTATGCATCAAATATATGAAAATAACTCACATTCTCTACATAACTCAAAAGAAATGAGACAACCAAATTAACCACAAACACACACACACACACACACACACACAGTAATAATTTCAGAACCTAATCGACACCATCAGTCTCACAAAGCACAAAGGAAATGAATAAACTCACAAACTCATAAGGAAATACTTAGCACAAAATATACCTGGGTCACATATTTCCTCGGACATCTTCTCCTTCCTGCTGCTTCCTGCTTCTTCCCTTCATTCAGTGTTGACAAGGGCGGTGTGTTCCTTGTCAAACGTGCACCTGGAAGAAGGAAAAAATATACATGTGAGTAGATTATCAATGGTTAAGGAACTGTATATATATTTTGTTTTAGTATTAGTATTTTTTTTTTTTTTTTGTCTCAATTTGTATAATCTAAGTAAGGCTATTTTTGTATATGTTATTCTATATGTACACAGCTAAGCAATGCATAAGACTTAACTTTATAAGCAAACACGTACATACAGCAGATAAGAGAAAAAGTTATATACAAGGATAGATTAATGCTTCATTGAAGGAAAAATACATTACAAAACCAACATGCTGATATACTAAAAATCTAGTCTGACATTACAGCTTGCATTAATATATAGATGCAAGTTTCTGTTCTTCGTACTAACACAACTTGGCCCACTGTGGCACCCGAGAACTCTTAAGATTGTAGTAAAATAGTTGAATCATTACATTTATTACACTACAAGAGGAAGAGGGAAGGGAAGAGATGTAGCTGTGGATAATTATTTGTTTCTCAGGGATTTGAAAGACGATTTATTGATTTCTTGAGTATTTATAATTTGTGTTTGAATATGAAGACTTAATGATTTTTTATATATGTATTAATTTGCTTGAATATAAACACTACAAACTGCTAAGTAAAAGGATTCAGTTGTGTACCACCAAACCAAAATAAATAAGTTAATTGCAAAAAAATTAATAAATAAAAAGAATAAAAAATAAGTGGATATGCTGAAAAGTAAAGTAATGTATTCCTTTGTATCGTCAATATCCACACATATATATTAAAAATCAATTAAATAAAGAGTTGGTAGTTCTGCTTGTGTCCATCTTACAGTCTGCAGTAAAATATGCAAATATTTTTTACCATGAAAGAATAGAAAAAGTTTACGTCCAAAATAAACACAAAAATATAACTAGATAGGTAGATAAAGCCAAAGCAACACCTGTAAAATGAAAAGGAAATACAATGAAAAAAGTTGAATATTTAGTGAATTAGAATGAGGTGAAGGAAGGGAATGAATAAGTCTAATTATAAGAGAGAGAGAGAGTGTTAAGAATTAGGATAAAATGAAGTATTGAATGAAGACAAGAGGGACCACAATGATATCCAAGGACATAGTCAGTAGTGTTAGGATTAAAGTTAGTTAATAAACCATGACTTAACACAAGGAATAAATAGCTAATTAATCCATATGTTATTTATAAGTAACTATGTATAGGTTAATTATATGGGAAGGAAGGTGTGTGTGTGTTCTTAAAGTGTAATCAAAAACTTCTCAATATCTAAATTTTACACTGGATTTTCCTTAGCACCTAAAAATCGTTTCTTAATAGTGGGAAATTCCGCGTTATAGATGTAAATAAAATGCTGAATATTGTTGCAAATTAATCTCAAAATTTTTCATATGTTCAGAGGAGACAATATCATTACAAAACCACAAGTGTAGAGAAAAATGGAGTAAAAACACTTGAGAGAGAGAGAGAGAGAGAGAGAGAGAGAGAGAGAGAGAGAGAGAGAGAGAGAGAGAGAGAGAGAGAGAGAGAGAGAGAGAGAGAGAGAGAGAGAGAGAGAGAGAGAGAGAGAGAGAGATACAACACAAGCAGGATAGATATATTTCTTATACAGAGTGAATTAACTTACCACTTAGTAAAGAGAGATGATTTCTACAGCTTTGACTTTATTGATCTTAAAGAAAAAGAAAGAAGTAAGACCACTAAGTTATATGTTTTTTTGAGTTACTTCTTATTAAAAAAAAAAAAAAAAAATCTGACATGCTTACATCCTTTTGAAGTCATGTGAGATTAAATACAAAAAATAATCCCTCATGAGTTGATGATTACTTCTGTATCTTTGACTACACTTGTGGAAGCTTAACTAAAATTGACATACTCTACATACATATCTCTCCTCCCTTCAGAATGGTTGTATGTATTGACCTAGTTGTGGTATACTGGGCCTGAGCTACACTCGTATGGTCCTGTCTCCGTATCTATAGTTGTCCAGTTTTTCCTTCAGTGTGTGTTGGTGTTAATGATACAACAACACTAAGATAATAACAATAGGATTTGGAATATGTAACTGGCCATGTGGTAAGGTGAGAATTGGTTCCTAAGATGAATAAAGACAAAAATGTAAAGGGAATGCATATATATGTATGTACGTGTGTGTGTGTATGTATGTGTCATCTTGTCTCGTTTATTTATCTTATGGGGGGGATAGAAGCTGAGTGTATGTATTGATGTTAGTACAGTAAAATAAATACAGAAACAAATTAATTCATGCATAGGAATGTTATAAAAAAAAAAAATTAGTTTCTCATAAGCAAAGCACACCAACTGTACAGGTTATATATATAAAAAAAAAAAAGCTAACTAATTTCCTATATAACAAAAGCACACAAAAGCAGAAGCATATTGAACAAACCAGCCACTTATAGGACGGGAGTAATCACGGCACATACTTGCACAGACCCTTTCTGGTGAAATAAAAAGGCAAACAAATGCTGGATTAATTAAACCCATAAACAACAACACGGTTTAAACACTACACTCAGTACAGGTTGACTATCAATAATTCGGCAAACAGTTAATCAGTTAATTCTGGGTACAGTGCTATCAATACATAAACATAAACAGTGCCTCCTGAAAACAGTGATGTGCTAACTCAGGAAATTTGAAACTGTGCTCTGAAATTCATGCCGGAAAACTGATGAAACCGGAATATTGATAGACAACCTGTAGTTCTTGCAGCGCTTGTCTTACTATAAATTCAAGTAAAAACATCAAATTAAACTGAAGCAATAAGCAACATGGTTTAAGCATTACATTCAATAGTTATTGCAGTGCTTCCCTTACTATACATTCGAGTAAGAACATCAAATTATAATAGTAATATTGATGCTAAGACGAGTAAAGATAAGTTAGTTATCATGAATGGCTTGACTAAATGTTATGTATTTATATTATGTTGATTTCATAATAGTGTAATTTTCATAGTATTTTTGATCCATTAATCACCTAAAACACAACTTATCCTCAACTTAGAACTGGGGATAACTATTTATTTTATTCTATTTTTTTTTTTTTTTTTTTTTTTTTTTTGTAGGAGGGAGTAATTTACAACTTATAACTCCCAATTCACAAACAAACATCAACTTTACTCATCTGAACACGCCTGTATTGGAACAAAATAAAAAAGCAGCAGCAGCAGCAGCAGCAGCAACAACAGAAATATAAAAACACACTATTATCTGTACATATATATATACACACAGAAAACAAACACCATTCAACCCAACCATTGAGAGAGAGAAGAGAACATATTTTTCAGGCTTATCTATGAAGACGCATTTTCCGCAGCATTCAGCTAAATCTCCAACCTAAAACGCAAACCACAGATAAACACAGCAACTAGAAACATTAAATACTTCTCACAGCAACTAGAAAAACATTAAATACTTCTCACAGCAACTAGAAGAATATTAAATACTTCTCACAGCAACTAGAAAAACATTAAATACTTCTCCCAGCAACTAGAACATTAAATACTTCTCACAGCAAGTAAAATAACATTAAATACTTCTTACAGCGACTGACACCAGTGAATGTATGTATGTATGTGTGAATAAATAAGTTCCCAATATAATAAATAATATATGAATTAATTCCCAACCAGTAAACATTTATAAGAATAGCAGTGATAGTGTAAGAAAGATTATAATAGCAATAATAGATGACATCTAATAGATAACTAGCCATAAGAAATGTTTAGATACAAAGAAAACATTTATATTAGCAATGATAACACTTAATAGCAAACTAGCTGTAAAAAACACTACACTAAGATGCAAACTAACGTACACAGACTGAAGCAGTGTATATCCAGCTAGCCTTTACCCTAATGATCATGTGCGTTTAAGTTGAGCTTAATATACATGGCGTGTGTGTATGTATAAACGCCTTACCCTGAGATACACACAAAGGCCGATAGTGTCATCATATTTTCAGTCGTCAAGTTGCATTACGTCAATACAATTAAGGAATCCATTAAAAAAGAAAGAAGGATGAAAGACAGGACTGAAATATCTATACTAAGAGTTGAAAAATCATCTAGTTATTATCAGCATATTTTCACTATCTAAAACACACACTACATAATAACCTTTTACAAATTACGTATTATACAAACCTGTTTAGAAAATATTACAGGAGACCAAATCAACACAGCAATATAAAAAAAAAAAAATAAATAAATAAAACCACATTTTTTCTTATAAAATAAACTAGATAGAAGCAGCTAAACAATGCATTAATTATATCACATAGAAAATCAAATGTATAAAAAAAGATACATATAATAGGTATACAAAAATAATTGCAAGTCTTAAATCTTAAGGAAAAGCGCAATACCTTCTAAAATCACTACATTATGCAGTCACGATTCAAACACACATAAAGCAAAACATGTATACCTTCTACCTACACGGTGCTTTAAGCGATAGATAAAAAAACAAGCAGCGTGATAATAATACAAACATACAACTATATGAAGAAAAATATCCCATACAGAGAATCAATGAAAGAAAAGCAGCGAGAGTTTATAAAGTTCATAAATCAAGAGAGAGAGAGGAGTAAAAAAATAAATCCAAATAATTATGCAGTAGTAGCGTATATATACTAGCAAGACGAAGGCACTTTACACACCCTCTAAGATGCAGACAACCCACACACGTCACTCAGCTTAACCCTGGTATTGTGAAGTCTCCTTAGAGGCCATCGAAATTTTAAAGCAGTTGGGAGGCCTAAGTTGCATTGGGAGAAAGGAGAGGAATGAGCCATCAACCAGTAATTTATAGTAAGGGGGAGGGAGGGAGATGATGGGAGATCATGGGAAGGTGATGGGAGGGGAAGATGTGTGCGTGTGTATGTGTGTGTGTGTTTATATATACCTAGTTGAAGTATATACGGCCTGAGCTACACTCGTATGGTCCTGTCTCTGTATCTATATCTGTCTAGTTTTTCCTTTAGTTACTGTGTGTATATGTATGTGTGTGTGTGTGTGTGTGTGTGTGTGTAGAGTAGTATGGCAAGGAGAAGGGAAGGAAAGGGAAGGGAAAGGGAGGGGAGGGGAGGGAAGGGGAGGGAAGGGAAGGGAAGGGAAGGGAAGGGAAGGGAAGGGAGGTGATGGGAAGGGAAGGGAAGGGAAGGGAGGTGATGGGAAGGGAATGGTCACAAGGCTGAAGGCTGAATACATAGTTTGAATACGCACTGATCTGATGTCAGAATTGTTGGGTGTGATCAAACATTTTGGAAAGCATGTAGTATTTTTTCATCCATTTGGATATGCTTTACCTCAAATATATATATTACATGATTCTAACACAAGTGAAAATATTCCGAACAGTTAATAGCTCTTTATAATATACAAAATAGTGAGCATGGGGGAAGGATATCTATAGGAAGCATCTAATGAAATAAAAACAAAAACTACACAGATACTGGGGTAAAAAAAAATCATATTAGATGTCAAAGATATTCACAAGTAATTATAAATATAAAATAAATAAGCTTTTCTAAATCAAATGCCAGGAATTAACACCAAATTTACATGGTTAAAACTGAATGTACGAAGAGGGGAGGAGGAGGAGGAGGAGGAGGAGGAGGAGGAGGAGGAGGAGGAGGAGGAGGAGGAGGAGGAGGAGGAGGAGGAGGAAACTGAATGTAAGAATAGAGGAGGAGGAGGAAACTGAATGTACAAATAGAGGAGGAGGGACACAAGGAAACTGAATGTAAGAAGAGAGGAGAGGAAAGTGTAGTATGTTGTATGAGGTTATGTTATGTGATGTTATGTTTATGTATCTACACTAACTATATGGTACTAAATAGCTATAGTTTAACTCATCTTTTTATAGAATGTAAGACTTCACATTGTAAGTCAAGTCACAATGTTGTGTGTATATTATTATATTATATCATTCAACTTTCTTGATAACGAACCATCAATTATTATTGTTATTATTATCGATTATCAAACACTTGCATACATCAAAACAATTGACAGTATTTAAGGTACAATATTACAGCCAATGACAGTATGTAATCAGGATTGTAAGTGGTTTAGGGAATTACAGAGGAGAAATATAAAAGAAATTTCTCATGATAATAGTAATGGGTTTTTCAGCATTCAGTACAAATACATGAACAAATTACAGTGCTCCCTTCAATTTTGCATGAAATTGGTCGACATTGCAGGCCATAAAATCCAAATTCGCAAAATTGGTCATATTTTTGGCCTTGTTGGTACACAAATACATGTAATTATACATCCTGCAATAAAGAAAAATACAGAAAAACATAAACATTATCATTATCCATAAGAAAATCAATTTAAATGACCATTTTACTGTACCTGGAGATTGGCCTCGGTCACAAAATTAGAGGGAGCAATATACTAGTTACTGGTGATGGCTAGTGAGGTGAGGTAAGCTGATATACTAGGAGGAAGGGAGAGGCAACTCTACTCAAACAATAGAGGGAAAGAGGGAGAGAGGCAGAGAGAGGAGGTTAAACTTACATGTGCTCTGGGTGGTTTCTGATGCAGTCAATCATCCCTGGTGCCGGTAACTCCTTGAGGCAGATTTGATGGATGGCCGTGAAGAGAGGGAACCTGAACGGAACAAAAGTAACACTGATACATCACAAAGTATATTAAGAACACGTAAAATAACTCCCTTCAATAAATATTAACCTCGACCAGACACTCGTACACTTACAAAACGCAACATAATACAAATTTACAGATGCTAATGATTGTCTTAGGATAGGTTAGAGGTAAGATTTGTCGGCAATTCTGATAGCGTACTAATGCAATAATACCTCTGGATAATTCTTATATAGAGTCATTTCCAGCCTTTGAAAAAAATAATACTTTTTTTCTATTTAGGAATTTGTGAAGGAAATGTATCAATCGCTAATGATTATATATTGTTATGATCATTGATGTGATATAATAGTTGATATTATTATTGCATTATTCCCTCACCTATCTTCCATATCCCTCTGTTTAAGCATGTGGTTCACCTCCAAAGCAGTGTAAGGACCTTGCAGTTTCTGACCATTCAACATTTCTTTCTCAAGGTCTTCTATGGTCTGAAAGAAAATTAAGAGTGTGTATAGTTATGATAAATATTAAAAGATCGTAGATTGATAAGAGACGGAAAAGTTGTTTGTGGAAGGATGAAATAGCGTATTCTGAAACAAGATTATTAACATTTCTTCTACTACTTCTACTACTACTACTACTACTACAGTGTTTCATTAATTAGTCTTACCTTGCCTGTCTTGACGAAGGCCTCCGCCACTCTTCTGTTCCTGCCGCCATAGCAAGTAGTGATCAGGTCCGCTACACCACAACTCTCAAAGAACGTACCAAGTTTGGATCCAGGGTAAAAGACCTGTATGCACACATACACACACACACACACACACACACACACACACACACACACACACACACACACACACACACACACACACACACACAAGAAAAACATATAAGCTTCATCTCTTCTAAAAACACAACCTTCTAAAATAAAATGTATTCCAATGATATAAGGTGACACATAAATATTATATACATCAAAATTTTAACATCCATATATATATAAATGTCTAAACTTTCCTTTTAGAATAATTACAACCTGGAAGATTATAATTAAAAAGTCTGAATAGATTAAGAATGAGTTAAAGTAAATGTGATAAAAATAATAATAAATACCATATCTAAATACACAGGAATAGTTACGGACTCACCTCGCAGAATTTGATCATCTCCATGAGGCCTAACCTAATGATCGCTGCTTTGGTGTTGTCTCCATAACCAAGACCGTCCACAAAACCTGCGCCTGTAGCCACAATATTCTGGAAAAAAAAAATAAATAAATAAATAAAAATCATTATTTGTACTTCTTCCTTCCTCTCTTCCTTTAATAAGAAGAATAAGGAGTATGGAACTACTACTACTATTATTATTATTAGTAGTATTATTAGTAGTAATTTAATTTTAAGTACCAATTAAGTAAGGTTTTAAGTAGATATGAAAAATGTAAGGTAATGTATATCTTTTCCTTTTAATTCAATCATAACTATTTAACTCTTTATTTTTTCATCATCTGAGCTTACAACACACACTGACCCTTTTCCTTTCCTCCCAAGACTATAAGTGAAAGACTATGATATAATATAAGTAAGGGAACATTACATACCTTGAGAGCTCCACACACCTCCACCGCCTCCACATCATCCACCACCACCACTCTGAAGTAGTCGGTCTGGATGAGGTCTCGGTACATCTTGCCAACCTCCACATCTCTGCACCCTAAGGAAACACAGGAGAGAAGGGTCAGACAAGGGTATATCTTATTATTACAGATAACAAAACACTAAGAAAATATAGGAGAGAAGGGTGAGACAAGTGTATATCTTATTACAGTAGATATAACTCATCAAATTTGTCTCAAAAAATAAACTGTTCGACCTTGATTGTGACAGGATATAACAGAATAACAGATAAAAGAATTGATAATACTTTCCTCAGATATGTGGAAAAAATATATATGACATGTAATTAAATATACCAAAAAGAAAGAGCTTAGGAGACACCCGTTCTTTTTTTTATATCTGTAATAAAATCAACTTAAAATGTAAGCAAGTTAACAAAATATAACATTAATAGATTTCATATAATTAAATTTCCTCCAAAAGTCTGATAAGGATATTAACAATAATTATACTACCACTACTACTACTACTACTACTACTACCATACAATTTTTACCTATAGTAGTTTCACAGAATTTCTCCTCCGCCACCTCTCCAGCCAAATTAGCTCCCATCAGAACAGACATTGGTATTTTCACAAAGTCATGGATGAGATGAGAGATCAGTATGATGCCACCGCCTTCCTTCAAGTCAAAACCCTGTGTAGAGTAAAGGGAAAGGTCAGGCAAGGTCAAGGGAGGTGATGTTGGAAGATATAACTCCCGCTGAAATATCTCCTAACAAGAGATTTTAGTGGGAGTTAATTCAGTGAAAAGAGATTGAAATTAAGATAAAAATACATACATTAAAAAAAAAACATCTAGATATAACTAGAAAAAAAGAACAAAAAAGTTATATCATAAAAAAAATGCATATAAGTAACATGTATACCACCTTAATTAATTAATATAATTAACAAGTATTTACCTTAATTAGTGAGATGCCAACAGTGGATGGTTTCAGTTTTCCTACAAGAGGCTGACACACTCTCTTGACAAACTGATGCGGGATGACGAAGATGAGAACGTCAGCATCTTGAGCAGCATCTAAAACGTCAGGAACAGCAACCTAACATCAAGGAAGGAAGAGAAGAGGAGAGAAGAGGATAATTAATATTGTTTTTATTACTCTCACTCTCTCTCACTCTCTCTCTCTCTCTCTCTCTCTCTCTCTCTCTCTCTCTCTCTCTCTCTCTCTCTCATATCTTCTCTAATTCCTTTCCAAGAGCGCAAACTGACGTAAATATAAACCTCATTTGACCTACTGGAGGTGAATCTCTCTCTCTCTCTCTCTCTCTCTCTCTCTCTCTCTCTCTCTCTCTCTCTCTCTCTCTCTCTCTCTCTCTCTCTCTCTCTCTCTCTCTCTCTCTCTCTCTCATGCTCGCTCAGTAACTTGGCGCCTGTCTGTTGATATCACTACTGCCAACATTGTCTTGTGTCCTTCCTTCTATCTATCTCCTCCCTTCTCTCCCTTACTCTCTTACACCTTAACTACACCCTAACCTCACCCTGCCAAGTATTCCTTAAGTATATTTATTTATTTATTCATTTATTTATATCTAACACCGTACCCCTTGATTCCTCCTCCGCTTTCATCTTTTAGACCTTGCATTCATTTCTTTCGTTTCATTCCTTCCTCCGTCATCACTTTTCCTTCCTACTCTCTCTCTCTCTCTCTCTCTCTCTCTCTCTCTCTCTCTCTCTCTCTCTCTCTCTCTCTCTCTCTCTCTCTCTCTCTCTGGCACCTTTATACTTGGCTATACTTACCTGTACTCATTTCTACCTCACACTCCGTCAGGTAGAAATGGTATATATATGTGTATATCTTTTTTTTTTTTTTACACCTCCTTTCTTGATTTCTTCTCTGTTCTCTGTTTTCACCTATTACTACTTTATTTCGTTTTTTCTCATTTTCCGCTCGTTTCGTATCTTATCTATTCTTCCTTCTTTTCCCTTCCTCCTTCCCTCATCTTTCTTAACTTAGATGACGTAAAAGGGAGGCAAAATAGCGATATATTTAGGTATTTTTGATATACATGAGAAAAGAAATTATGAATAGAATAGAATAGAATGGTATGTTAGAACTAATTATATACATGAATATAAAAACTTATTTATGTATATGTATGTGTGAAAATTTTTGATGGAGTAAGGAAAAAAAGATTGAAAGTAACTAATATACGGTATAATTACATTTGTTTTGAATTAATGATAAGATAAGATAAAGATTAGAAAAAGGTACAAGTATGGGAACTCTACTTATAATGGTTGTGATAATAATAATACTTAATGTTGTGTAATATAATATAACTACTTCAAATAAATATAAAATATAATAAAAAAGATGGAATTAGATAAGATATGAGATGACAGTTTATGATAAGAAAAATACTAAAATAATACGGAGTTATATAGATTTAAAAGAGATTAACATATTATATGAGGTTACACACACACACACACACACACACACACACACACACACGCGCGCGCGCGCGTACACACGACAGCTAGAAACCGTATATACACACACACACACACACTCATTTATCTACATAAGTCATCGGCCTGAAAATAAACACAGCTTGTGTAGCTTGTGTACGCGCGCGCGCGCGCGTACACACGACAGCTAGAAACCGTATATACACACACAAACACACTCATTTATCAACATAAGTCATCGGCCTGAAAATAAACACAGCTTGTCAATGACACACACACACACACACACACACACACACACACACACACACACACACACACACACACACACACACACACACACACACACACACATACACACACACACACACACACATACACACACACACACACACACACACACACACACACACACACACACACACACACATCAAAGCCAGTCATGTCACTACAAAAATAGCCATAAAAAACAGACAACACACACACACACACACACACACACACACACGAATGAAAAAAAAAAAATAAATAAATAAATAAATAAAATAAAATAAATAAAATAAATTCAACTCACCACATTTTCAGGCAGTTTCTTCCCGGGTAAATACTTGACATTCTCGTGAGTTGTGTTGATAATTTCCGTTAATTTCCTCCCGTCCAGCATCTCCTCATACACGTACATTCTCACCTCATTATCAAACTCGTCAAACTTGGTCACATTATTACCAACGATTTTAGCGATGGCTGACCCCCTGTACAGAGAAAATAATGGGTTTAATGGGTCAAAAAATAATTGTGGGTCAAAAATAATGGGTATTGTGAAGAAAAAAAAAATAATGGGTAAGAATAATGGGTAAAAAATAATGGGTAAAAATAATGGGGGTTTTCTTACAAACACGTATGATGTATATAATATATAATATAGGTCATTGAAGAACATCGAATAATTAGTAATTCCTACAGTAGATTACAACACAACACAACAGTACATAATGCATATTCATAAATCAATCTAAGCCGTGTATCTATCAGTGAGTTTATATATTTATGTATATATAAACAACACGAATACATATGTACAAGATAAGCAGACGAGAATAACAATAATAATAATAGTATAGATTAGCAAACATGACCCACATTTCAACACAACACATTATCACCCATGACATAATACTTACCCATTCACAAAAGCTCAAGGTCACTCCATTTAAAGGTCACGAAGATATTTTTAAATAGATGAAGCGACGCAGGAATCAGGTGGTGTAGAATCAACATGCATTTCTTCTCCTCTCCTTACATATACTTTCATGAGGAGATTTTCTATAGTAGTAAGCGATGTATACTTATTGGTATCACGAGTTCTTAATCTATTTCAATATCTCGGTAGGAATATTGATTTTCTGGCCTTGATATACGGTCCTCATTTTACTTTTGTTTTTTATCGTGAATATCTAGTCATGTAATTCATTATTATACATTCACTATTAAGCTATCTAATTATGCATCTATCATTTATTAACTCTTTTTCATCTTGCATCAGATTTTTTCGCCTTTGATAAGAAGAAAAAAAAATTATTAAGTTATAAACGTTTTTTTTTTGCTCTAATTCAATCCTCATTTTGGAACGAGTTAAAATTTATCAATCAATATATTCATCACTAAACTTTCTTTTTCTCTCTCTCTCTCTTTCAGCTTTTAGTAATACATCTTACTAATATATTACAAGTGAGAGAGAGAGAGAGAGAGAGAGAGAGAGAGAGAGAGAGAGAGAGAGAGAGAGAGAGAGAGAGAGAGAGAGAGAGAGAGAGAGACATACACACTAAAATAATCCCTTTGTCAACATATAATAAAACCGATTCTTCTATATATTTTTTTCCTTCCCAACTTGAGCCTCGACCTATAGTTTGACATTGACCTTGGAGGGGGAGGGGGAGGGGGAAGGGGAGGGGGAAAGGGGAGGGGGAGAGGGGAAAGGGGGGAGGGGGGAGAGGGAGGGGGGAAAGGGGGGAGAGGAGGGGAAGGGATGGGAGGGGGGGAGGAGGTGGCACCAAAAACCCCCTCCAGGAATTCTGTGCCAATATTATGCTGAGACTTTAATTATATTCTATGCAATATTAGAACACCAATTTTCACACTAATTCACCTCTTGGTGGGAGAAGTAGCGCTTTCTATACAATCCTCTCTCTCTCTCTCTCTCTCTCTCTCTCTCTCTCTCTCTCTCTCTCTCTCTCTCTCTCTCTCTCTCTCTCTCTCTCTCTCTCGTCTTCCTAACTACGTCGCTAAGCAAGTAATTTCTTTTTAGTTTAAACAATCTTGACGTGAAAATGGTAGTTACGAAAGCGGAGCAAAAAAATTATCAGTGGTACATCTGAGTACAAAATTAATTACGTTACATGAATAATATAACAAAAAATCATTACTAATTAAATGATATAAAGCTGCTACACTAATAATTATTACGATGAATGTGAGATTAAAATATTTTATATATCATCACGAAATCTATCTCTTCACTACAATAACTAAATCACAAATCAAATCAATAACTCAATTAAACGAGACTTCAAAAAAAATAAAATAAATGGCATTGGTGATGACAAGAGAAATCGGACTAACACACACACACACACACACACACACACACACACACACACACACACACACATGATGAGAACCGGAGAGAGAGAGAGAGAGAGAGAGAGAGAGAGAGAGAGAGAGAGAGAGAGAGAGAGAGAGAGAGAGAGAGAGAGAGAGAGAGAGAGAGAGAAGAGAGAGAGAGAGAGAGAATAGCTCTCACGTAGAATAACACCCATTTTTGTGGTCCTTGGTCTAATTCACATCGGTAAAGTAGGTTGTTAAGCTGTGTGTGTGTGTGTGTGTGTGTGTGTGTGTGTGTGTGTGTGTGTGTGTGTGTGTGTGTGTGTGTGTGTGTGTGTGTGTGATCAAAAGACTTTCTACATCATCTTCTTCCATCTGGTCTCTGTTCCTCTTCTTGAACTGAATATAACTGAACCTTAATTCTAGTCTAGCCAATGACCAAGGACTGCATTAAGTATAACTACCCTCGCCCTAATTAAGTTGTTTGTGCTATGCATGTCACGCTAACAAAAAAATAAACATATACGCATCAAGAGCATATGAAAGGACGTACTAACAATGTAATGAAGGATATTAACACTACTAAATTAATCCACATTGCTCAGTGGTTCCCAAAGTGGTGGTAATTTAACCCTTAGGAGTAATATCACAGTTTTTTGGGGATAATGGAAAAAGAAAATATATCTAGTGTTTTAACATAGCCATATACATCCATATTGACAACATTTGTGAAAGGGATAATGGTAGCACGCCTAATGTGGCATGTTAAATTGGGTAACAAAATGAACGAGTTTGGGAATCACTGACTAGCTATTCGCAACACTTGTATAACCCCAAGCAGATCGACCCAGGTAAGTTATTGATCTAAAAGGAATGTAACGAGGAATGACTATTACTATTATTATACTTAGCACATGTTTTCGTAAGCTCTGACTTGACCTAGAAGTATTATTTATGTGCGTAGATTAAGTAGGGACATTTTTTTATTTATATTATTTTTTCAAGGCTTCTAATCGCGCTTTTCATTGTAACTTGATAAGAATTTTGGTGGTTTTAGTATTATTTTTAGTATTAGTTATGTGTTATATGTTCTATTTTCAAGTTTTTTCTCAGTTTTACGTAAATATTTCATGCATTCCTTGTCTCGCTCCCTCTATCTTTCCTCTCTCAAGGATAGATAGATAGATACCTACATATATATATAAGAGCATAAAATAAATTGTAGTATGTATATAGACACCCAGAACCACTAATTCAACATACATATATAGAAAGGATATTAATTGCATTTCCGCGTTTCTTGACACACATGCACTTCGACCCTTGGATAAACTTAAGGAGATAACAGACATGATGAGAATAAAGAAGAAAACAATAGCGCATTCCGGTCAGAGCAACACTCCCCTCCTTGCAGTGTTACATAACTTCACATTCGCATCCAATAAACTCTCTCTCTCTCTCTCTCTCTCTCTCTCTCTCTCTCTCTCTCTCTCTCTCTCTCTCTCTCTCTCTCTCTACTGATTCTTATGTAAAAAAAAAAAAACATCGTATCTTTTTCAACTTTCCTTGTTAGCACAAAAAAAAATGTGTGTGTGTCTATTCCTAGTCGACATAATTTTTTATGAAGGACGATTGCAATGGTCAAACAACACAGACAACAGTGTCCTTGTTTCTCTGTGTGTGTGTGTGTGTGTGTGTGTGTGTGTGTGTGTGTGTGTGTGTGTGTGTGTTTCTAGGGTGGTGGTGGTGGTATGGAGTCGCGGGTGGCAACAAGCTTTCACTTGTCCCCCATAGACAAAACGAGAGAGAGAGAGAGAGAGAGAGAGAGAGAGAGAGAGAGAGAGAGAGAGAGAGAGAGAGAGAGAGAGAGAGAGAGAGAGAGAGAGAGAGACGAGTTAATGACGATGCATAAATAGAGTTAGTAAAAAGAAGCGGTGATCAAATGTAGAATCGTGATCATGAAAAGTCAAACCAAATTAACTGGTTGACATAATAAGGCGTAGTGTGACAACAATTACAATCAAGATCACGTAAGGGAAGTGAGGAACAAAAGGGAGAGAGAGGAAGATAGGGAGAGAGGAAGAAAGGAGGAGATGAAGAAGAGAAAGAGGGAAGTAGAGAGAGATATAGCTAGACAAGACTGCAGGGAAGAGAGAGAGGGAAGAGAGAGAGAGAGAGAGAGAGAGAGAGAGAGAGAGAGAGAGAGAGAGAGAGAGAGAGAGAGAGAGAGAGAGAGAGAGAGGTCTAGGTAGGCAAGGTGAGTAGACGGTACAGTACACACACACCCTGAACCATCCCTCTGACCTTCACTCTCCAGCCTCGACACACCATCAGAGAGAGCCAATAGCAATCAAGATAGCATCTCTATCTAAAGGTTACCAAACGCTAGTATAGAGTAGCAATACAATGATTTACGAGTAACTATATAATTATCTAGCTTTCTGACATTCTATATCGTTGTATGAACTAGAATTGATATATAGTTAATAATCAAATGTATGTTAAGGTGAAGTAGTAGTAATTAAGAGGATAGCAGATGTCTTAAGGTCAGTTATACATACGTTATCATCTCTCTCCACACACATATGATAGAGGAATGATAGTATGTTATGATAAGCCAAGGTCAAAGTATGTCCGGACTTATGTATTATACGTATTTCTGTATATACTCTCTCTTTCACTACAGTTATATATAAAGTCTTTCAAGCAAATCACAAACTTAATATTATCGTTATTGTTATTATTTTTTCTATTATTTTATTATTACTTAACACTCGTTCAGTAATCGCTCTTCTTCTAACGAGCATTATCTAATATATTCTCTATTTTGACTTATTTTTTCTTTCAATGTCATACAAATAAAACTAACACATGTTCTACCTCTAACAATACAAGTATAACACACACACACACACACACACACACACACACACACACACACACACACACACACTCTCACTCTCACTCTCTCTCTCTCTCTCTCTCTCTCTCTCTCTCTCTCTTCTCTCTCTCTCTCTCTCTCTCTCTCTCTCTCTCTCAAGGCACACACATATAGATAAAAAAACATGTATTGCATTACAACCGTGCCCCCGAGAGAGAGAGAGAGAGAGAGAGAGAGAGAGAGAGAGAGAGAGAGAGAGAGAGAGAGAGAGAGAGAGAGAGAGAGAGAGAGAGAGAGAGAGAGAGAGAGAGAGAGAATTGAGTAACTAAAATTTCATAACAACACCAACATGCTTGATCGTAATTTTAACTGCTACTCCTCATAATTCGTCGTCTTCAATCATGCCACTGCTAAAATATATAATAACAAACTTTTTCCTTCACTCCTTCCCTACTTAAGTTAATTATAATCGACGGAAAAGGAAGACAAGATAGAAATAGCTAGGAGAAAGATGGGAGGAAGATTAATTTTTGACGATTGACGTGTAAACAAGATAAGCCTTTTTAAACTTCATGTAGGGGGGAGGAGGAGGTGGGGGAGGTAGGCTGGGAAAAGTTTAAAACGTTA
This sequence comes from Cancer borealis, assembly GCA_036785275.1. Taxonomy (NCBI): domain Eukaryota; kingdom Metazoa; phylum Arthropoda; class Malacostraca; order Decapoda; family Cancridae; genus Cancer; species Cancer borealis. Next base: position 37,256 of record JAXIVD010001398.1, on the reverse strand, counting down.
TAATAATTAAAAGTTATGAGTTTAAACTGATAATCTTAATAGTGATAGTTAAAACGAGTTATATTTCCTTGTTACCTCGCTACCTCCTCTTCGCTCCTTGACAACTTAGAAAAACTGGTCTTGGTGTTACCCTAAGCCTAATGCAAAATAAATAGGCCTGAAACAACATTCCTTGGTAGTAACACACACACACACTCTCTCTCTCTCTCTCTCTCTCTCTCTCTCTCTCTCTCAAGACGGCTTCAAAAATCGATCATTGCAGCTGAAACACAACACAACTTAAACAAAAGAATTGACACACACATTTGACCTTGAACTGAGCTAGCAAGGTCGTGCCTCCTAGTCACCTCTGAACAATCTATCTATAATGTATTGCTATATATAATCGTCCCTCACCCCCTTCCTTCCTCTTTCGTTCTCTCTCTCTTCTTTATCTTCCGTTTCCTCTGACACACACACACACACACACACACACACACACACACACACACACACACACATAAACTTCATTAATTTATAAAGCAAAATATACGTAGAACAACCATAAAATTCAGTCGTTTAAGTAAGAGATGCCTTAACGAAATACTAATTAGGGAAGGAATTACATAACTATATATTCCTTAGCATTATAAAGGGTTAATTCTACTAACTAACACTTATTAGGAAGCTATTTTATATAATTATTTTATTAATGTATCGAGTAACCTTTCTGCTGACTAAACCAAACCGTACTACCACTACTAAAAACGTAAGTTAGGATCATGCAAGGCACTCACCAATTTCCTGAGCCCAAGATACAGATTTTCTTAGGAGATGACATGTCTGTGAAGGTGTGAGCAGGTACAGTACAGGTGATTACAGATGTGGAGCGAGAGAGGATACGTCTAACCCCTACCTCTGTTAACTTACAACTGACCTTCCTGTATCTACTACTACTGCTACTCTTATTAACTAACTGCAACCATGACCTTAATAGCAGTGCCATAGGTATCTAGGGTTATGTAGTAATGGATTTAGGTGTTTATGGTTATTTTAGATGTAAGGAAACCATGGATTTGTCACTTAAATAACGAAGAATGAAGAATATCTAAAAATTCTGTTATGTCAAGCAGACGATACGCGAAACCGAGAAATATAGTTTTATTTTTCATAGTTATAAGGATTTAAATAACACTAACACACAATAAATAAAATATGTATAAGTTAAATGGAGTTATAATAATACTTTTAACTTTATTTGTGTACTAGATATTGATAAAATTATAAAAACAAAAGCCGAATTTGTTAAGTTCCGAAATCTACAATCTCCTGTGGACGTCCCTAGACGATGTCAGTTATATTACGTTAATATATTTCTTATACAGGTAATGTATACTCTAATGGGTAAAGTTCTAGTTTCTGCCCATACTCTCCCCTCACCCCGCCAACATGCTTGGGGACCTGGCGGGAATGCGGGGTTTCGGGTGGGGTACATGAAATGCGTCGCAAATGCGTATTTTTTTTTGCGTAAAGGGAATGAAATGGCCAGCCAAAAATCTACGGAGGTTTCACTGCAAGTTTCGTAAATTCCCTAAATGGTAATGCTAAGTTAGATTAGGTTGGGTTAATGTCCTAGCGGGGTGTTCAGGGGGGGGGCGCAGCCCCCCCGGCTAGATTAGGTTAGGTTAAGTTATGGTTAGGTTTAGGTTAGATTAGGTTAGGTTAGGGAATTTCGAAATTTTCTTTGCTATTTTAATGGCCCATATTTCGCTTATTTTTCATCCCCCCCCCAAAAAAACCCGATTCCCCAGGATCCCCCAAGCTTGTTTGAAGAGATCGGGGGGTTGGTGGGAAATCGGGGTGGCGGACTTATTATCCAGAATTACCGAAATTTTCAGCTAAAAATGTACGGAAGTATCACTGCAAGTTTCGTAAATTCCCTAAATGGTAACCATAACCATAACTTAACCTAACCTAATCTAGCCCCCGCTAGGACATTAACCCAACCTAACCTAACCTACCACTACCATTTAGGGAATTTACGAAACTTGCAGTGAAACCTCCGTAGATTTTTTTGCTGGCCATTTCATTCCCTTTACACAAAAAAAATACGCATTTGCGACGCATTTCATGTACCCCACCCGAAACCCCGCATTCCCGCCAGGTCGCCAAGCTTGTTGGGGGGGTGAGAGGAGAGTATGGGCAGAAACTAGAACTTTACCCTATAATGACATACGTTTTCACACAGTTTAAAGGTTTGGTAAAGTTCTAGTTTCTGCTCATACTCTCCCCTCACCCCCGCAACAAGCTTGGGGACCTGGTGGGAATGCGGGGTTTCGGGTGGGGTACATGAAATGCATCGCAAATGCGTATTTTTTTGCGTAAAGGGGATGAAATGGCCAGCCAAAAATCTACGGAGGTTTCACTGCAAGTTTCGTAAAGCACTACCATTTAGGGAATTTACGAAACTTGCAGTGATACTTCCCTTGTCTCTGACCTGACGCTTGTCTCTGACCTGATGCTAGTTTCCTGCCTTACCTCTAATAACTGTTGTTTCGTCTGTGCCAACAAAACTTTCATCTCCTTAACCTCTTCCTCTAAGGCTACATTTCACACAATTTACATCCACTTACCTTACATTGTTTCTCCATTCCACAAGAACCACAGCTCACCACTCCATCCTCCAACGTCACTCCACCCTTTATACCTGTAACATCCAAGAGTGTTAATTATAGCATGTTAGGTACAGTAAAAGAAGTGTTAGGACATGGTGACCTACAAGGATATAGATAAAGATGAATGTGTTGTGTTGTGAATATGTTATGGTGGGCTGATGGGCTGACAGGCTGACGAATCGGCAAAAATCGACTATGTGCTTCAGTACTGTATAAAAAATAAAGGAGCCAAATTACTTTTTTCTATATAAACCATGTCCTAAGCAAATATATTGTACGTATTATAATGTTGCATAATCTTTTCTGACTAAAAATTATATGCATTTACAGTATACATATAGCAGTGTATAATGTGAATGCCTCATAATTAAAAATTGTTCCGGTTTGTATGTAGAAAATTATGGTAACCCTACATAATGACATAGCATATCTCATTCTCATTTAAGAAACTAGTATGAAATGTTCTCTTAATGATATATGGTGTATTCAAACTCATTCATTCATTCATTCATTCATTTATTCCTCCCTCCCTCCCTCCCTCCTTCCTACCTTCCTTCTGCAGGAGACACAATGGGATACGATATACGTCTGAGAAAGAGATTTATGCCGCGAACTTTTTCCGACTTGAGTGCGATGGTTTTCATGAGTTTAATCATCCCTGCCGTGTACTGGTTTGAGGTGAGTGTGTGTGTGTGTGTGTGTGTGTGCGTGTGTCTGTGTGTGTGTGTGAGTGAGGGAAGGAAAGAGTGAGTGAGTGATTGACAGAAAGATTCGCTAACTGTTGTCAGCGTTTGTTATTCATTTTATGTGTAGTTAACGATATTGTCTTGTATAAAAAGGTAGAAATTCACTGCCTAATTATTTTTCCTCAAATTGATATAAAAAAATTATTTGCTAAGGATTATAAATAGTGCATTAAAGTTATTCTTATCCCTTAGGTCTATGTTGTGGCGCCGACCATATATAACAGAACACTTAACTTCCTCCACACTATCTTGGGGACGTATGTTGTGTTAAATATATTGGGGAATTTCATCGCCATCATCATTGTTGACACCTCTACTCAAGGCTTACTGCTGCCCTCTCAGGTAATGTTGTATTCAGTGAAGGAAATTAATAATGTAGATTTTTTATTTTGTATTAACAGTGTGTGTGTGTGTGTGTGTGTGTGTGTGTGTGTGTGTGTGTGTGTGTGTGTGTGTGTGTGTGTTTAGGTACCACCGGGATGTCATATATTAGACAAAACAAAATATAAACTGTTTTTCTAATTCTTTAATGAACTGTATACGTGTGTGTGTGTGTATGTGTGTGTTATAGGTACCACCAGGCTGGCATGTGTGTGCTGTGTGTGAGAGCACTGCACCTCCACGTTCCCGTCACTGCAACACATGTAACCTGTGTGTGCTGAAGAAGGAGCACCACTGTGTGTTTGCGGGGTGCTGTGTGGGTCTGGCTAACCATCGCTACTTCTACATATTCCTTGTACTGATGTGGGGATCAACGCTATACTGTTCCTGCCTCAATGCCTGTTTTATATGGCCCTATGTGGGTAAGTATTAGGTGTGTGTATTTACCTAGTTGTAGTATACAGGGCCTGAGCTACACTCGTCTGGTCCTGTCTCCGTATCTATAGTTCTCTGTGTGTGTATGTGTGTGTGTATGTGTGTGTGTGTATCATAAAAAACTACACTATTTCTGTTATCATAAATTAGTTATATACACTGCACGAATGATTCTGGCACACACACACACACACACACACACACTAATATATATATATATATATATATATATATATATATATATATATATATATATATATATATATATATATATATATATATTAAAACACAAAGATAAAACAGGTGGTGAAAAGATGCCGAAAGACTATCAAAGAATATATAGGAGTTGTGTTATTCTAGGATAGGAAGACCGAGGGAGTGATAGTGAAATCAGGTAAGTCGAGCCCGTAGAGTTTCACGGATTTTCGTATTTTTACTTGAGCGCGTGGCTTTGTGTATTTACCTAGCTGTAATATACAGGAATAGAACCACACTTAGTGGCTAAGGTTAGTGTGTGTGTGTGCGTGGTGTGTGTGTGGTGTGTGTGTGGAAGAGGAAGAAGTGGAGGAGGAGGAATGGCTTGGAAAGACGGAATAAAGAAATGAAGAGGAACAAATAAGGATAAATGAATAAAAGAGAGAAAAGATATGATGTGATATTATAACTAAGATTTAATGGGATGAAATATATATTTAATGATATTTCTTTCTTTTTGTTTATCCAGGTGGTTTTAACATGATGGCAGTTGTGCGTCTGCTGCTTCCTGGAGTGTGGCTGTTATGGGAGCCTTGTATAGATACCTTATACTCCTTCCTCTTCTCTATCAACGTGATCGGATGTCTATTCATGTCAGTTCTCATCTACTACTACACGGCTCTGCTATTAACTAATACCACAACCCACGAGAATAACACTAAGAAGGCTAACAAGTACAGTCAAGGAAGGGACCATAACTTGAAGGTGTGTGTGTGTGTCTAGTTAATTTTCCTTGTACTTTCATTATTTTTATTTATTTTTTAGTTTAGTTTTTTAGATCTGTGAATTCTACGTAATAATTTCACTTCATTGTCTTAATCCTTGTTTTTCAGTGTGTGTGTATATATGTGTGTATTTACCTAGTTGTAATTTACAGGGTTCGAGCAGGGCTCATTATGTCCTGTCTCCATAACTATATTTATCCAACTTTTCCTTAAATGTATGCACACTGGTTGCTGTGACAACTTCTTCACTTAAGCCATTCCACATATCCACCGTTCTATGAGGAAAACTGTACTTCCTGATATCCCTCAAACACTGATTCTTCACAATCTTCTTAGAATGCCCTCTTGTTCTTCTATCCACACCTCCAGTTACCGTCACCAAATCCTGTCTGTCAATCTTCTCTATGTGATTTACCATTTTGTACATCGTAATCATATCTCCTCTTTCTCTTCTCTCCTGCAATGTTGGCAAACTCATTTCTCTCAATCTCTCTTCATAGGTTAGATCTTTCAATTCCGGCACCATCTTTGTAGCTGTTCTCTGAATCCTTTCCAACTTCCTTATATCTTTCTTCATATGTGGTGACCACACCACCGCTGCATATTCCAACTTGGGCCGTATCATGGTGGTTATAATTTTCTTCATCATACTTGTATCTAGATAGTGAAATGCCACCCTAATATTTGTTAGCAACCCATACATTGAGCCAAATATCCCATTTATATGCCTTTCCGGGGACAGGGTGTCTTGAATAATCACTCCCAGATCCTTTTCTTCTTTACTTTTTGTTATTAAATTGTCCCCCAATTTGTAATCCCATGTGGGTCTTCTTTTACTCTTCCCCATCTCCAACACATGACACTTTTTAGCATTGAATTCCAATTTCCACCTCAGGCTCCATTCATGAATCTTATCCACATCTGTCTGCAACTCCTTACAATCTTTCTTACTCTTTACTATCCTCATCAGCTTTGCATCATCTGCAAACAGGTTTATATAGCTACTCAAGCCTTCCTGCATATCATTCACATATATCTGGAACATGATGGGTGCCAGCACTGATCCCTGTGGTACTCCGCTTGTTACTACACTCCACTCTGAATTTGTGTCTCTAATCACAGTTCTCATTTCTCTATGTACTGACTCTTAATGGTGTTTCAGGTGAGTCTAGGTGAGCGCTGGTACTTAACCTGGGTCTTCCCTACGCTACCTTCACCTCTCCCCACGGACGGCCTGGACTGGTCTCAGCGCTCCTCAGGGAAGACGGACAAACACAAGAGTAAGTAATATACAACAGACACGACCTTGGCTGCCAGTGTCCATCCAGCGGCCTTGAGTACAAATTGTCTCCTTTGCTCAAGTAGTAAGTGTGTTAAGGATTCTTCTATATGTGTTGGATTTATTAAGGTAATTGTGGATTTTGTTTATAGAAGCTGCCTTGGGCAGGTCAATTGGCCTTTTTGCAAATACATGAGTTATAGTTACAGTTTAAGTTATAGTTGAATCCATAAGTTATAGTCATTCACCTTTGGAATCCTTAATCAATTACATTACAAACTAACTTAACTAATCACAAAGTTGAACCAGAGTTATTTTATCCATAATATCTAAGTTTGGTAGAGGAGGAAGAAGAACGTAAGACTTTCCCTTTCTACTAACCTAGCTTTCAACTTTACTTCATGTTAATGTAGATGTCTGGGTGTATGGCTTTGGGGTCCAGTGTTTATCTCGTAACCTCAAGGTTGTGGGTTCGATCCTGGTTCACGGCAACTCCTTGGTGAGAGGGAAGCACTCTCCCGTTAACCCTAGCAGAACTATATGGTGTATGATTACCTAGTAGTTCTGGGGGATTGTTTCATTTTAATCATGACAGCTTCTGGGAGAGAATGGTGATGGTTCTCTCTCATTAACCCTTAGTAGAGGTATATGATTATGATTAACTAGCTAACAACTTTCTCTCTGATGTCTTTATTTGATCACATTTCCTGACATAGTACTTATAAGGTAAATGCAGAAAAGGTATATAGTAGTACATTTTAGATTGATTAATGCCCTACTCTAGATCAGTGATTCCCAAACTGGGGGTAATATAACAGTTTTTCGGGAGTAATGGCGAGGTGACAGAAAAGGAAATATATCTAGTGTTTTAATATAGGCATATACATCAATATTGACAACATTTTGTGCAAGGGTTGGGATGCCTAATGTGGCTTGTTAAATTGTGTAACAAGTTTGGGAACCACTGATCTATATCCTCCACTCTAAGGAGTATATAGTTAGCATGTCATTTTGGTTAATTTATAAGAAATATATTATTAGATTCCATGCCACTACAATATTTGTTAGTTGAAAGTTTATATAGTCAAAGAATTGTAGGGAATTAATTGTTAGTGCAAGTGTGTGAAGTTATATCTGATTCCAAACCAACTGAGTCTTTCTTTATTTTCAACTGCTAAGTCAGTGCATGTATATAAAGGACAAAATATACAATTATAAGCGATGATACGATGGGTTGTTTACGTAAAAGGTTGTAGATTTAATATAATCTTTTATCATTTAGTTACTATTCTATTAATAAAAATTTGTACATGTTCTATTCATCATATTAAGTTATACAATGGAAGTTTTTTTTATATTAGCTTCTTGTATCCAGTATAGTAACTTTTCAGTGATATTAACTAACACGTTATACCGTCAGTGTATGAAAAGAGCATTTAATTCCAGTCTTAGATTATAATTCTTTTTTGGCGTGAAATATAATCTGTTAAAAGTGGACTCAATTTATAGGGAATCAGAATGACTTTATCACTGTGGCACATTACTGTCTATTTATCTATAGTCTTTGATGCTTGTTACCTAGAGGAACATATGATATAATCAGTTAATATTAGAACTTGTAGTACGGTGTGTGTGTGTGTGTGTGTGTGTGTGTGTGTGGGGCAAATATGTAGATTGTTTTACCTGTACAAGATAAGTAGTAGTGATGAAATGGTGTACATATGTAATGAATGAATATTGTATTGAAGAATCTAAATTGGATAAAAAAGAATTAATCATATTTACACAAGAATACCAACCATTATAATGATAATAAGACCCTAATAACCTTGAGAGAGGAATCTTATGTGATGATATAACTAGTCAAATGCTGCATATTATTTTATACATACATACTTGCTAATTAGTCATGAGCCAGCTACTATTACTAGTCACTTTTCTTATTATATAATAGTAGATACGTGTTAGTGAATGAGCGAGATAATCACTAGTGACTTCCCTTATTCCATCTATTTCATGACTCTGTGAGCCTATGAACTCTGTGTGTATATTAGAACAGCATGAGTGTAACCTAACCTCACCTATAATACCTAACCTAAATAATTCCACTTTCATTCATTCCACTTATTCATGTCTTGGGTTATTAATATTTTGTATGGGAGTTGTGTTTGATTATGTTTAGTTTTGATGTTTTAGTATGACTGGAAAACAAAGATGTGGGATTGATAGCCTTAATTAATATACTTAAATGATATGTACAGTTTAGTGAGAGTTCTGTATACTTAAACTACCAACTAATCCTATAGACAGACACACCTTTATAAACTTGTATCCTATGATCTAGTCTTAACTTCTGCCAAAATTGTGGAGCCAACTGCTTACTTTTTTCATGATATAATATTAGTCACAAATTATATCTAAGTCATTCATCCCCACAAGTTAGTTATATAAAGTTATCATTTAATGGCAGCTAACACTCAATTATATAGCAATTATACGTGCCAAAAAGATAAAAACGTTTTGATTTATGTTTATAAAGACATAAACCACAATTGTAATTAATATCTGTTAGGTTGGTTTGCAATGTATGTCATTCAGTGAAGTGATTAATTCCTGCAGGTGTTGTATAGTGTAGTGTAGTGTAGTGTGGTGTAGTGTGGTGTTACCTGCAAACATACACTCTCTACAGGTTCTGGCAAGAAGCGGGATTTTTTTTAACGTATTTTTGTTGTCCCTTAGCCAGTACCCTTTTAATGTAACCTAATTTAGCCTAATCTAATTATTCTGATCTCACTCCACCACTGATATAAGGTGAAGGAAGGTACAGTACACAAGACAGTAGTAGTAATAGTGTAGCTAAACAGACAGCCTCGTTAGGTCTAGTACAACTGTTGCTGTCTGTTCTTCCTTTGTACATACATATACATATTGTCTATTTTGAAGAATATCACCAGTTAAAATGATACTTAATATGTTTAATTTTTCCTTTTCTTGCAAAGTAAAAATATATGTTGACGTAGATTGGTGTTTGTGGAATTACTACTCTTTCAATTGGGATATAATATAATGTAATTTAAAGTATATAGATAGATTATTAATGTAATAATCGTAATTTATCTGGTAACATTTTATTTTCAGTATTGTCACAAATATAATGCTGGTTTTCTTTCTGTTCTATGTGGTAATGTTGATAACTTTCATAGAGGCTAAGTTACTTTTGTCACAAACTCTTCACTAATTATTTCTCTTCTTTCTTATATTTGATGAAGGAAATTTATCCGAGTTGAATTATCACTGAAACTGGATTGATATAATGATCTTCACAATAAGGTAATGACAAAAATAGGTTAACCAGTTTCACAAAAATTAGTCTATGTCCAAGAGCATATTAATAATAATAATAATAAACACCTTCAGGAAATGCATTAATCAGTTTGAGTAATAACTGATAATTGGAAGAAATATACATGCATACTTAAAATATTACATCACACACACACATACATACACACACATCTATCTCAGTGACTTACATCTAACCTAACCTGTCTTTCTCTTAATTAAACCACATATATAATTAAGAACTTTGAGCATTTAATTAACAGAGTGTAATGCTATCAGTACTATATTATTATTATTATATTGAACCACAAAAAACAACAACAAATGATGATTTAGTCCTTAATGTAATCATCCAAAAATGACTTCACTAAATGTTTGTCGATTATTGTGTATTGGTAATGATTCTGAAATATTATAATGAAACTATTGAAGAATAGTAAATTAAATTAAACTATTATCTTTTCAGTACTTCTTATAATCATTTACTTGTCTCATGGAAAGTGTCGGTGAAGTGACTACAGGAACTGATGCTCTTCTCTCCTCCTCTTTTTCTCTCATCTCCTTCATTCTTCTTCATCAAATACTGTTCAGGGAAAAACTTACTTAAATTAGTCAAGAAAAAAAGTATAAAAAAAAAATTAATAATAATTAATTTAGTGTGTATATTGACGTAATCTTAACATTAAATAGTATAGCTTCCCATCTGAAATAACCTAGATACACGAGAATTCCTTTTTCCCTGTTTGTAATACCGTAATTAAGGAAATACACACACACACACACACACACACACACACACACACACACACACACACACACACACACACACACACACACACACACACACACACACACACATACACACACACACACACTCTTTCATGAACAAATTCTCTTACTCTCCATAAAGCTCTCGTTAATAATATATCGTTATATGACCTAATATCTACCTAACCATAAAGATAGTGTTAATTCACCTGTAGATTCATGAGGTTGTCCTTGTATGATTGTTGCCTTCCATCCTTGACCTGTTATGTTACTTGGGCCGGTAACATAACGTAATGCCATACTGTTACTTGGTGCAAGGTGGGATGCTATTCTTGTCTCCTATTAAGTTGAGGGAACGTAAAGAAGAAATAATTATCTAAAAAATTTAATAAAATTAAATAAAACATATATAGAACAGCATCCATGAAAAAGTAGAATACAAGCAATAACATTTGTATTTCAGTCAACTATCTCTGATTTAATTGGTGTCTTGTCCTTCACTTCTCCGACACTCACCTGACCACAGAGAGTGTTAAACAGAGTGGATTGTCCTGATGCACTCATGTCATACACTTCCAAGTAGGTACTGTTGCAGCCATCTATTCCACCAAAATCAACTGAACATCAGAGAAAAAAATATTAAACATTAAACAAACATTCTCAGATGATGATGATAATGGTTATGTGTTGGGCATGTCCTTTTTTATTTTTTATTTATTTATCTTAGAAGGGTACTGGCTAGGGGACAACTAAAAACGTTAAAAATAAAAATACTGTTTATCGCCAAACCTTGTAAAGAGGACAGAAGGAGAAATAGAAGCAAGGGTTGGAGGTCCAGTTACTATCACTATGTATAAAATCATACTATGGAAATTGATAATGATAATAGTTATGTTATAGGTATATGTCACTATCATTATCATTATCCACAAATCTTACCGTGGAATCTGATAATGACGTGTTGGTCAGGCTGGACAGTTATGGTGAACACACAGTCTAGGTTGGGAGCAGCAGGTCCTGGGTAGCCTGGGCTGGTTAGTCTACTGGCTTTACTTACATGCATTGTTCCTCCACATCCACCTCCTGCAAATTATTATAATGCAATGCAAATCTAGATCTTTATTTAGCTTCCACATGCAAGACAATGTGTATTAACAACTAGCTACAAACACTTATAACATATCACATCAAGAGTAAAGATCTTAAACATACATCACTTAAATGGACATAAAATACCACTTTTTATTCCTCTCATATGCATTGAAAGATCAGACTTCACTTACCTTGTGTTGAGGTGGCATAAGTGAGTGTAAAACTTCCCCATCTCGTCCGTGCAAACTGTAGGTAGAGAGCATTCCCTGTTGAGAAGACAGGAACCGGTCTGCTATATCCACAAGTAGACAGTAGCAGAGGGGCAGACGTATCCACTCCATCATATACCTGGAAAGAAAAAAAAAACCCACAAGAACGATTTTTTTCCCCCCCTTTTTTATACATATATATTAAAAGGGGCTAAGGGACAATAAAAAACATTAAAAAAAAATCCCACTTGTGACCAGACCGTGTAAAGAGGACAGTAGGAGAGATAGAGGCAAAGGTTGGAGGTCCAGTTAACATTACAGATGTCTTGACACTCCTCTTTTTGCTATTCAGTACCATATTACCAGTGATTGATTAATTGTATCAGGTAATTGTCCTCGTAATTCAAAGACATTCTTATGGATAAAAATTAGTTACCCTGAGAGAGTTGGTGGCAGAACAGTTTTCTCTTGTGTGTATGTATGCCCGCCGGAAGTATAGATTTACATAAGATCCCTCGGGCGCCAGGAAGGTGGAGTGACATACGTGTGCTCCGTGGGATTTGACAGTTCCAGAAGTACTATTGAAGGTTCGATTACATCCTGAGGAAAGGACAACAAGCATTGGTTTGATAATGATAATGATAATATATACTTTATTTTAGTCTTTTTGTGTAACACATACAGAAAAGAAACTTGCTTTGGATTGGACTCTTATTATTACTATCATTACTATTGTTATCATTGTTTTAAGAGCTGTCGCAAACCTTCATCATAACCTAACAGAATAAAACTCTGTACAAACCTACGATGGAATATTATTATTATCATTATTTCAAGGACTGTCACAAGCCCTTCATCATAACCTAACAAAATCAAACCTGCGTACAAACCTCCGATGGAATAGCGGAGTCTGAAGCCGGAAGACACTATGGAAGCATCACTGATGAATTTCAACTCAACAGCATTAGTGTTGGATGAGAGGTGGTGGGGGATGGTTGTGCCGCAGTAACTGTGTCTCAGCCAATACCCGAACTGATGACAAAACACACACATACATGGGTTTTATCATATGGCTAATGTTGCATAAAGAATACCCATTGTTTATTTACATTACATTGGTGCTATGAAAGGCTTGGTATTGAGTGTAACATTGAAGTGAGACAACAAGGAGACTGGCTAAGTAAGGCATGTGTTAGACAAAAGATGAGAACAATTATATGTGTGTGAAGTGTGGTAAAAATTGAAGCAGAAGGAAGCTTTGGAAAACAAGGATGATTTGACAATATTTGTATCTTAATTTTGTATCTCAATTTGTAGCATAAAGTTTCTTAAAGAGTTACTAACACACCTACATAACATTGCATTCCTAACACCCTAGAGAAAACCTAACCTGACCTCACACCCTAGAGAGGCATTGACAAGGCCTCACAGGTACATATTTAACACTCACAAAGAAGTACGCTTTCCTCCCTCCACCGATGTGGAAAGCTCTGCGATAAGTTTGTCCAGAATTGATCACCTCAGACTCCGACTGCCGCTGGGAGAGAAGAAAAGGTTTATTTAACATATTCTTCTCAAAGCCAGAATACAATAATACAACACACTATGAATTAATATTTTTGCTTGTATTTCTCCTACTGTCCTCTTTACAGGGCTTAGCAACAAGCGGGATTTTTTTTTAACATATTTTTGTTGTCCCTTAGCCAGTACCCTTTTAATGTAAAAAAAATTAATATTTTGTATGTGTGTGTGTGTGTGTGTGTGTGTGTGTGTGTGTGTGTGTGTGTGTGTGTGTGTGTGTGTGTCTGTGTGTGTGTGTGTGTGTGTGTGTGAGAGATGAGGCCAATATACCTACCGGCACATATTCTGAGATGAAGAGTCGATCCTTGGAGCATAGCGATGACGCCTCTAGATGCATCTCATCAATTTCAAGGTGTATGACATCACTTTCCTCTGGTGCCGAGATGATCCAGCGGCATCGGGTACTAACAGGGTACTGGTTAGGGTACCCGGGGGACTGCAGGACTTGTGACTCATTGGTGGCATGAAGGCTGGAACCACCACAAGGATCTGGAGGAAGAATAGATTGATGTCCCGTGTTATTTAATCTGTGATATTCTATTATAATCTTTTAGCTTTTCTTGCATTCCTCCTCCTTGGATTGGACCAACATAATGCATTTTACAGATGAAAGGATGAATGATATACAAATTAAATCAAACATTATGAGTGAATGAGGTATTAGTTATGACTACTTTCATGTCCTATATTATGTCATCTTACTTATAATCATTAAGCTTTTCTTGCCCTCCTCCTCCTCCTAATCTAACCTACAAATCCTTACGTGGGGTGTTGGTAAGTGTGGCGGTGAATCCTGGATACTCATTGGTGCTGTCGGATATGAAACGGATGTACATGAGGTTGGTGGATGAGGATACGGTTAGTGGTGTTGAGGATGTATTGCAATGAACGGATATTAAGCTTGACCTTCGAGATGGACCGTCGTAAATCTGAAGAAAAACAATATTTTTTTTATATCTCTGGGTAGTACATATATGTTTAGAGTTTTTTTAGACACTTAACAACTACTATCATTATCATTATTATTATTATTATTACTATCATCATCACAATCATCTTAATGTAATCTCCTATGCATGTACTTAGCAAGGAAGGTATACATGAAACAAGTTATGTAATCAAATGGAATAAACAACTTATAGAAATACATAATATAGTCTCATACATACATACATATAAACATTCTTTTTACCTATTCATATTTATAATTTTATCCAATCCACAATGTAAGCAAATGAATATAGACATTAGAATCTTGAAACATATATTACCTACATACACATTCTTTCTAGATATTCTTATTGACAATACTATCTAAAGTTTGAACAAATATATCAACACAACTTCCTGCATTCTCTTATTTTTTTAAGTACAAGTTCATGTGTTAGATGCACATGAGGTCAACTGGGGTTTAGTAGCCTCCTTATGTTGTTATGTTGTAATGTTGTAAGTGCGTTCAGTAAGGTTAGCAAGACAGCATGCATTGACTCACCTCTACTCGGTCGTATGGACAAGGCTCTGTGTCATTGGCTCCTGGTGGCTCCAGTTGAAGTCTTGTGAAGGTTAGAGTGACCACCTCGTCCTCAACACCTTCCACTAACCAGGCACACTGCAGCATCGGCTCATAATTCACTAAAAAGAAGAAGGAAAAAAAAATTAAATATTCAGTAATTTTGTAAAGAAATCTTCCATTAATTATTTATATATGATACTAGATCTTTTTTTTCTACTGTAAATTCATTGTCAAAATATTTTTTCGAGAGCTTACCCGAGTTACTGCGAGAGAAAGACCTGATAGTGTGTGATGCTCCTTCAGTAGAGATGTTGACGTTCTCACCACATCCTGCCAAGAGACACAAACAAACACACAGACAAACACACACACAAAAACAGATAGACACAAACACACTTAGTGATTTCAACCCAAGAATCAATGACAATTACTGAACCATAATTGTTGCATAGAAACACATCCTGACTCTGTATATATCAGTCTAACCATCTCGTTTATTAAGAAATACAATGATAGACACATACATACACCTAAACTGTACTTGCTTACCATAAGTGAATTCTAGAGTGGCTCTGAAACCTTCTGTCGTGTATGAGTGATCAGATTTGAATAACACTCTCGCCTTGTTGCCTTGCGTTGTCACTATGGGCAGGTCCAGTGTATGGTTCCCACAGAGGCGCTGAACCAGGTTGTCATCGGCCAAGGAGTGACCTTCATACACACTCACACTGTCAAAGCGGCAGCGATGGTGTGACTCAAGTACAAGATGCTGGAACCTGGAAATTAAATGGGTTAGGTTTGCTGGGTTTATTTTTTATTTTATTTTATTTTTTTAACGTATTTTTTGTTGTCCCTTAGCCAGTACCCTTTTAATGTATATAAATAATAATAAAACAAACAAATAAAAATGTAATGTAAAATATGCTACGCTCCCCACCCACCCCCACTCCTGAGAGGGTGAAGGGGGGAGGGTGCAATTCTAGTGGTTGCCCCTAGGCACCATGTATCCTAGGTACGTCCCTACTCTCTCACATACATTAATAAAAACATTAAAAAAAATATATATATATATATATATATATATATATATATATATATATATATATATATATATATATATATATATATATATATATATATATATATTTAATATTCATCATGCAAACAAGAATATAAAAGAAAAGAAAATACTGATAATAATAACTAATAATTAAGCTTATTTCTAACATCAAAATTATGCATCGTACAGACACATTCATGACTACACATAAAAAAAAAAAAAAAAAGCTGATATGCATATATGTTTAACTTTCACCATGCAAACAGCAACTGAAGCCTATAACAACCATATAAAGAAAAATAATAATAATTAACCTTATCACTGACATCAAAATTACACATCATATAAACCAACATCAATGCAAGGATAATTTTAACTCACTTGATGTGTGCAATCTTCCCTTCTGGTGCTGTGATATCCCACACACACATCATATTGTTTAAGTAACTAGAGTGGACAGGAAGACGCAGTTCCCCTGGAGCAGTCACATTCCCACCACACACTGCACACCAACCAAAGTCAACCATTAATCAATCAAAATAACATATATATACATACATACTATATCTACATTTAGTTTAGGAGACATCTGAAAAATCAATGTCAAATACACCAACACCAACTATTCATTCATTGCATAATATTCACATACACCAACAAAATTACTAATACTAATACTAATACTATATCTACATTTAGGAGACATTTGAAAAGGCAAGGCAGCTACACTTTTTATATTTGACCTTAATTTAAGCTAACCGTTTACAACATAATATAATTCAACATATAACATAAGACCATATAGAATCACCTTCAATGGTATACTTGATGAGGAATCCCGGCCTCTCAATCACATAGTCAGAGTGCAGTTGGATCTTTGTGGTTCCTCGTGTTGTGAGGTTGTTAGGTATACCTGAACCACAGTAAGGTCCCCAAGAATGTCCTTGCATCTCCTCTGATACAGTCACATAATCATACCTACAGTCATGGGCACCTGTAAAGAATTGGTGTAAAATTGTATGTGTTATATATTGTCTATAACCTTTGATTAAATATTCTTCAAAAAATATGTAATAATAATAATAATGTCCTAAGTTCTCATGGCACTGTACAGAGAAAAAATTAACTTGCAGGAAAAGAATACAACTTTGATAAAATACTTATATCATCTACCAATAAAATAATATAGAAAATAAAAAATGAATAAACAAAAAACAAAACTACCAACTTTTAACACCAAGGGAATTAATTAAACCAAAATAATAACAACACATTCCTTACTTTCCAATTCAAAATCAAAGAAGTTTAGGGAAAATAAAAATAAATTTAAAAAAAATTATGACACCTCGGGAGTTCATCAAACCAAATCAAAATAACTATATATTCCTTACTTTCTAAATCAAAGTCGAGGAAGTGTAGGGAGACAAAGGCTTCTCGGTTGGTTACAATGCGGTAATCACAGTCAGCATATCTTGGGTAGTTATTAGGGTGGCCGGGACTTACTATGTAACCATTAGGCTTGGTATAATTGTTCCCACAGAACATTTGCCAAGACGCCTAAAGCAAGAATAATTAGTCATCATTATCATTAAGATCAAATATAATCACTATCATCTTTCAACCTCATTATTATACTGTAGTTTTATAAGTATGTTCCTTAAGAAAGAAGTAAGAACCCAATCCAAAGCAATTTTCATTTCTGTATTACACAAAAGACTAAATAAAGTATATATTATTATTATTCAATAGTACGAATCTATATATACAATGACACACATAAATAATACTAATGTATAGACACCATAACACATGTACTATCTTAATGACCTTAGTATATATTATTATCATTATTATTATTACCTTGAACCCATTCCCTTGCACATCTGCATTCGAGTGGAAAAGCAGCTTGACTCTGCTCCCGGACGAGGGGATGGGTTGAGGCAGCTGCTTCCCACACAGCTTTCTATCTCCCACCCAGCTAACAGGTCCATGAGGCTGTGTCTGCTCAGCGTGATATATCTGTAGAATATAAAAACATCACTATATATTCTTACTTTATATAGGGAGTCATCCTCTTATACACATAGAATCCACTCTACCTTTGTATATTCTCATCCCTTCACTTCTTTCCACATTACTCAACCACATACTGTATTTAAACACATCTACTGTTTACCTTAATAAAGAGTTCTTCCACAGAGGTTATGTTCTTCTCATCCCCATTGCTTACATAAGAATATAAGGAGGCTGCAAAAGGCTAGTTGACCTACACAAGGCAGCTCCTGTGCACCTAACTAACTCTTACTAAGGTATAATTGGAGGTAATCTATGAATGATTTTAATGGTTATATTTGTTTTGTGATGCGTTCATTATTTTTCTTGTCTCATACTATCAACACACTGTCCACATACTTGCACATAATCATTCTGGCAGTTGTCGCTTGTCTCTATATCAAACTGTGTGTTGAAGGAGATGACAGCATGGTAACCTGCCGGAGTATCAATCTCCCATTCACATTCTGTATTGGCTTGGTAATCCGATGGGAAACCTTGCGATGAGAAATTTCCACTTTTCCCATGAAACTGACCACCACATCCTGTTGAAATAAACCTGGTGTCAGTATCTGAGACTTCAATGTAATGTAACACTCAAATATGTACTAAAAATAAATTAAACTATGTATAAATCACCTCTTGTATGTCTTTCCGCTACTGCCCTGAAGCCAGACCTCTCTTCAGATTCGTCAGTGTGAAACTCAACAAACATATTATTAGTCATAGATCGGCCAACATTCCCGGGGTTTTCATTGCCTGTGTAGCGGCCAATTAGAGGAGAAGACATCCGAGGACCGTTCAGAACTTTTACGTAGTCGTGGTGTATTGAGTTTTCCAGGTTGAATGTTGTGAATTTGAACTGCAAGAGATAGATGTAGTTGTATATATTGTAATAATGTATTTGTATGTATGCTCATCTATCTATCTATCTAATGCTTGTTTTTCAGATGTCCATATAGTGATGAATTAAAACTAGTACGTATTAAATGAATAAAAAATATCAATAAATATAAAGTTAAGTTATTAATACCTGAATATTAACTTTACACAAATCCCACAAGAATGAAACATATAATAACAATAATTTCCACTACATTACATCAATTTGTTCCCCTTCTTGATAGTGTAGGAGCCATGAGCAGTGTGTGTTGTGGGGGTAGTTGGAGGGGAAGTTGGGGGAGGTGATGACATTCTGCGGCCCGTGCACCACCCCACCACAAGGCGAGAGGGAGTAGCTTAGAGTCCAGTTGGGGAATTGATCAAAGGATCTAACCTGTTAAGGAGAAAAGAAGAGTGGTTTAGTTTAGATTAGTTTAGGTGATGCAACGGTAATATTAGGTTAGCTAAGTCATGTAAGAAAATTGAGCTGTCAAAACTACGTAAATTTATACACAAGAATATTGCAAATTGTTTTACTGTATTTCTTTGGAATGTATTGTATTAGTGGTGTTGGTATTGAATTGTTATATGAATTGAATTAGTTTTTTTTGTTATTGAATTGTTTACCTTGATGTATGTTATCCTTAAGGTGTGATAAGGTACGACCAGTAAAGGCAGTGACTCAGTGTTACAGATCTTCTTCACCGTAACTGGTACACCTTCACTGTTCTCTGTAATGGTGAGGTGATAGTGATGTGAAAGGAAAGTATATATATAATGAGAGTGTAATCAGGAATATATACAAGGTCAGTTTTTTTTTTTTGCATGCGTAGATATAAATATAATACTCCTTAAAATACAATCAAGCAAATTACAAAAAAACAACAACTGTAAACTTCAGTATTAGTTTATTATATATAGGAAGATATATAAAACCCAAGCATGAGGGAGAGAGAGAAAACAATTTAAGTCAGTTTCTATAATTTTCTGACTCACTCCTAACATTAAAAAAAATATATATAAATTTATCAACAAGAATACCATGCAAACATTACAACTAAACTTCAAAAAATCCATTTCATTAACAAAAAAAGATAAATAAATAAATAAAACATGAAAAAATCTGCATGCAAACTTACCTCCTTCAATCAGAATATAGGTGTAACAATGCCTATTAAAGTTGTCCAGCTGTGTGAATGAGACCACAAAGGAAGAGTTGGATGTACTTGGGTTATTGAGTGTCCACATACAGTAATGAGTGTAAACCGTGAAATTATTCATCTCAGGACTAGACAACTCTCCTCCGCCCGCTAACAGCTCACCGCCACACACTGAAGAAAAAACACAAATTAACAAGGACAACAAAACAATCAAATTAAATAAAAATTAAATCGTAATATGAATAAAAGGATAGAATTTAAAAAAATAGTAGGAAAAAAATAGGATATGGTAGGATACAAAAAAATAAGCGAGGATTATAAAAAAAATTCTATATTTCTCTATCCCTCCCTTGCTTATATCATATTTTAAAGGGAGTATATAAGAAAAATTACTTAAGGGAGTTTAGGGAGACAGTGCTCTCCTGCCCCTCTCTTTGTTGTACCGTGTATGCATGTGTATGTGTGAGTATGTGTATGTATGTATGTATGTGTATGTTTGTGTGTACCTTGAGGGTCTTCTGAGGTCCAGCGAGCCCTGAATCCCCTTGAGTTAGAATGTCCTCGCGTGTTAAACCTCACAGTCATCAGATTTGAGCTTGAGTTGAAACTCCTTTGTCTCTGAAAGTATACAAAGCCTTGTTCTATAAGATAAATAAATGAATTAATAAATAGTTTGATTAATTTCAGTCACATAACTATTTAACTTTCTCAATATGATTCACAGATAATAAATAAATGAATGAATGAATAAATATTTTGATTTACACTACATTTCTATCACAAAATAATCTATCTTTCTCTCTATATGATTCACAGAGAACATGAGAGAATGCTTGTTAATATCAATGTTATATTATATTTTTAACTCACCAATCTATTGCAAATGTAGCTCATAAGAGGCTTGTCAGAGCCACCTCCATTCCAAATCTACCAGGGAAAAAAATATTCTCAATTTAGGACACAAAAAAAACTATGTAAATAAAAATCAAATTAACTTGTGTCCAATTAAATAAATCAAGATATAATTGCTGAAATGAAATAACAATGGGGATATAATATAAACAGGTACAAAATAATAAAAAAAAATAAAAAAAATCATTAATAAATACATATCATCTTTAGAATCAATTAATTAATATCAAAATTCCTTCCTTTCACCTGAATATGATAGATTAGGATGCAAAAATAATAAAATAATAATTACTAAACACATATCATCATCTTTATAATCAATCAATTAACATAAAAATATCTTCCTTTCACCTGAATATGATCTCTACAATATAATCGTCTTCTTCCATCATTCTGTTGAACATCAAACTCCAGGAATTCAAGTTTAATCCTCTTGCCGGGCGGAGCAATGATGAGCCACTCACAGCGACGCTCGGCAGCATAACCGTGTGGGTAACCAGGGGAACGGATCTCCCCCTCAGCCCCTGTCATCTCACCTCCACACACTGCACCAGATAAACATGCATTACTCACTTGACTTCCCTTTAAACTTTCCTTCCTTCCTTCCTTCCTTCGTCTACTTTTCTAATCTCATCTTCCTTCCTCCTCCACTTCCTTTCCAAGAGAACATGATTGATTGAACTTCTTATTTTTAACTATACTTACCATTCTGTTCTCAGGTGCAAGAGATAGCTAGAGGAATGAAATATACAAGTCAAAAAGCAGGTGGAGAAAGAATATCTCTACAAATATCTTATTGGAGACTCTAAAATTAACCTGCATAATTATAAACACTTACAGCAGTACACAACATCAGTTTCATTTCATTCTTACCTTCATGACTGCTATTGAACATTATCCTGAACCCTTTCTTCCCATCGTCATTTCCGCCGGCCGTGAAGGTTATGTGGATTACGTTGGAAGGTGTACGGACAGGTAACACCTCACTCGGAGACCCACAGACAGACGCCAGAACCTCCCCTTTTAGGTTATGTCAAGGGAAGGTAAGTATGTGCATGCCCGGTGGTGGTAGTCATTATGATAATCACACATCACTCTTCCTATACTATATATAAAATGTGTGTTCCTGGCTAGTTTATGTAAGAAGTGTGTCTAAAAAGTGTGTTCCTGGCTAGTTTAGATAGAAAATATGTATTCCTTTCTACTTTACCTGTTGCATTACGGTCCCTAATTCTCAACAGACCGCTGGAGTTAGTGCAATTGCTATCAGGACTTGCTATCTCCACCTGCAGGAAGGAAGCTGTGAGGTAGTGGCCGGGAGGTGCGACAATCCTCCACGTACAATTGAGGTTGGCAGCATAAGGCGAGGGGTAGCCAGGACTGGTGAAGATTCTCGACTCCTCAATGTTGTATGTTCCCCCACAGACATCTAAATCAGGTTATAAATACTACTATGTATACACAGACATCTAAATCAGGTTATAAATAGTACTATGATATCATATAGAGGTATGAATTGTTAGTACATAGAAGTTAGAGATATGAATTCTTAGTATATTAGAAGATTGAGAGACACATTTACACGCACCAGTAGCCACCTTGGCCTTGAATCCAGTGTGTGAGGTGGTGAGGTTGTTGAAGTAGCGTACATAGAGTATGTCGCCCGTGGTGTGCTGAGTATCAGGGGGGGAGGTGCCACAAAACTTGCCGAGCAGTGGTGATAAAATTGTTCCCCCATCGCGGACTTCTACGAACGCTTGGTCACAATTACCTCTGAGTAGAAGTTAGTATAGAAAAAATAATTAATAACTAAGTAAATAGACATGCTGGGTGACCATGAAATAAAATAAAAAAATAAATAAATATGACACGAGTGACTAAAAACAAATTGACATGTGGCTGATCTGCTCCAGAAAAAAATTACCAAAAAAATACCAAAGAAAACCCCCCCAAAAAATTACCACAATAATTGAACACTCACAGTATATCAGGTATTTCAAAATGTCCTTCAAAATGTAGGGAAACCGTCTTCTCCGGAGGTGCTGATATGACCCATGAGCATTCGGTGTGAGGGTGTGGTGGGTTGGGGTAGTTAGGGCTCGTTAGGGTGATGCTCGTTAGGTCAGGTGTAAGACTGTGACTGCCTCCACAAGCATCCATAACCTCGTGGTAAATCAACTTGAATCCCTGAAGTCATAAGTCATGTTAGGTTAATTAATGTAGGGTGTTAATTTATGGGGGGTTTTTATATTTATAGTTAGGTTATGCGGTTGTATTTATTGAAGTGTGCCAACGGTTTATGAAATAGAAGAAAAAAAAGTGTTTTATTAAGATTTTATGAAGTTTAAGGTTGTTTAAGTTTGTGTTAGGTAAAGTATTGTTGATTATTGTTACTTTTTGTTATATAATGCAAGTGTCTAACTAATGACAACTATATTTTCAGTAGTAAAAGTTAAATTATTTTGCCATATCTCACCTCAAATAATATGTCAATTTAATATATTCTCTATGAGTTAAAAAATAGATTCACACAGTC
The DNA here is from genome assembly GCA_036785275.1 of Cancer borealis. NCBI lineage: Eukaryota > Metazoa > Arthropoda > Malacostraca > Decapoda > Cancridae > Cancer > Cancer borealis. The sequence continues at coordinate 13,674 of JAXIVD010001398.1, read as the reverse complement.
AACATACAAGAGAGTAAATTTAAAGCACATAGGCAGGATATAACTTACGATGTCAATTTAATATATTCTCTAAAGGTTAAAAAAAGATTCACACAGTCAACATATAACACAGTAAGTTAAAGGATATTGTCTTACCTTGTTTGAGTCAATATGATCAGACACAAAGTGGAGTCTGATAGCATTAGAATTGCTTTCCATCGGCTGAGGGATGACAGAACCACAGAACTTCCCGGCACCTAAGAAGGGAGATGATGCACTCTCACCATTCTGGATCTAGAAATAAAAAGAAAAATAATAATAACAACTATAATATGTATACCAAAATCATTTATACGACTAATATCAAACTAATTTCCATCACAACTCTACATAAATTAATAAGATCCTTCTATCAATCACAAATCAATTACTTAAATGCTTCTAATTCTCCTACTGTCCTCTTTATAAGATCCGACAACAAGCGGGATTGGTTTTCAATGTATTTTTGTTGTCCCTTGGCCAGTACCTTTTCAATACAAAAAAGAAAAATAAATAAACAAATAAAAAAATTATCAAAACAAAAAGATTCTGTAATAATCAACCTACCACAAGGTAATCGCCGCCACACGTCGGAGTCGAGTTTGCAATCTTGAAGTCGTTAAATTCTAGTCGTATAGTTCTTCCGATGCCCACCTTGATCACCCACACACAGTCTTGATTACTGATGTAATTGTCAGGGTAGGCAGGGGAGTTGATGTAGCCTTCTGGTTGATGCAAGTTCCCACCACATACTGCCATCAAACAACATAGGAAAAGGTCAACATACTGATATAAAACAACATAAAAAGTGGGTTAAGCTTCCCTTCCACTAGTGACAGGTGTGGGTAGGAGCCTCAACACATACAGTACTAGTCTATTACCTTCACAATTAATTAAGTATGAGTCTTTTTAAGTTAATTTTTCATAATTCACATTATTCATTTTCCATAACTACATTGTTTTATATTTCCTGTTGTTATACATTCACACTTAATAAATATTTAAACAATGAATGAATGAACGAATAACCTTTATAATTATTTACTAAAGCTATTTATTAATTACTAAACCCATTCATTATTTACTAAAGCCCTTTATCATTTATTAAAGCCATTTATTAATTCCTAGAGCTATTCATCATTGACTAAAACCACTCTTTACCTGCAAACACTAAGGCTATGAATCTATGGCTTTGATAGGAGGAGTCAGTAATGAATTGGAGACGCAGGAACCGGCCGCTCGAGGTGAACCGGAAAGGCATTTGTGACCTACGACATAACTTAGCAGTCTCATTCCAGTTCCTTTCTCCATTAAGTCCTGTGAAAAACAAGTACGTACATACATATTATTGATTTACCTTTTCTCAACTCTAAAAAAAAAACAATAAAAATACAGCAAAGTGTATATATCACAATACATATTACATATACTTTTTTTTATAGATCTCTCTCTCTCTCTCTCTCTCTCTCTCTCTCTCTCTCTCTCTCTCTCTCTCTCTCTCTCTCTCTCCCCCCTCTCTCTCTCACCACTTACCATCGGAAACAATTAAACGATCAAACTGGCAGCTGTACGACTCTTCCAGCTTGTAATAGAGTCCAATGAAGACTCGAGTATGCGTGTCTTGAGTCTGAATCACCCACTCGCAGTTTAGGTTGTTAGCGGGACGTGAGGGATAACCGGGGTGTCTGATGCGTGTCATTGTGTGGTTGACTGTCACCAGGAAAGTACAGTTTTGGTCTGACTGTGAGGAGCCTGGAAGCAAGGGTGATGTTGGTGTTAGAAGGTGGAATAATTAAGGAAGGAATTGAGGAAGAAAGAAAGGAAGGAAAAGGAAGAGATAGGAAATAATGAGAAATGTCTATCTATAGGGTACAGAGGGAAGGGAGAGTAAGTTAGATATATATATAGTCAAGGAAATTCTGATTATATATTAACTATCACCTTTTTACTACTACTACTTTCAGCCTCACCTCTTGGGAAGGAAGGGAGAGTATGTTAGTTTTAATAGTCAAGGAAATTCTTTATATATATATATATCAACAACTTAACCTAACCAAACCTTTTTACTACTACTAATACTTTAAGTCTCACCTCTTGGATACACGCCACGCTGTCCTCTGGTCTCGACAGCCTCGTACCGGAAACGGAATTTTGAACCCTTATGGATATGATTCGCGTTAAGTTTGACGAGAACTCTTCTGTACCTGGACACAATAGGCTCTGTGGGTGTCTGGTGGCCACAGAATGTCCCTAAAATAGGACTGTATCGCTCTGAATGTCCATTGTAGATCTGGTATAGTGGAAGGAAGGAAAATATACCTCTTAAAAGGGGAGAGCTGAGACAAGGCATATAGTTATCTATCTTAGAATTACATTACCAGCATTACAATATATAATCACAGATAATTTACTTACCACAAGGGATGCAAAACACTCCTCCTCTACAGCATCACCTTCCACGTCCAGATCCAAGAAGGTGATGGAGATGTACTTCCCCCAAGGCACCGAGATGAACCATTTGATATCCTGATAACCCATGTAGCGGTGAGGGTATAAGGGAGACACTACCTCACCTTCATTCCCATATAAACGACCCCCAAAGGCTGTATGGGAGGAAAGAATGGATTGAATACTTAGGAAGGGAAGGAATAATATCAAAACAGGAAGGTTGTGTGTCACCAACCAACTCTCAAACACTGTAGGAAAAAAAATGCATATCATAAGTTATTTTCCTCACGGTTTTTTTGAGGTCATGAGAAATATTCGAATCTAGTCACTCAATCAAGAATAAAAACAAATCTAACAAATACAAATCCTTTTAATAGTGACTTACTAATACTATAAGAAGCTAAGAAACCACGTCCACCAGCTGACACACTATCAGAGCGGAATTTAATCCACATAGTGTCGTGAACAGTGATGGAAGGTGGAAGGGTGGAGGCAGCGGATAAGGAACAGTTGTGAAGGATGAGAGGGCCGGCTGGATTCATCTCATGTACCTCCACATAATCCTGGTTACATCCACTTGATTCTTCCACATCAAATTGGATGAAGTTTAGCTGAAGCTGGTTACCTGAAGGAATGTAACAATAAAAATAAAGTAGGTAGTGGATATAACCTAACTTAACACAACAACAATAACAATAATAACAAGAAAACATTGGACATTTCAAAGGATGAAGAAAACATTATGGTAAGTGTTAGGTGCACAGGAGCTGCCTTGTGTAGGTCAAGTGGCCTTTTGCAGCACAAATTATTTCCTTATGTTCTTATATTCTAACTAAAAGATAGGAAGAGACACAATTAACTAACACTAACTAACTAATTAAAGTATAGTTATAGCTCGTGTCCTGGGCCATAATAGTCACCTGGTCCAGCAACAATGGTCCACACACACTCCATGTTGGTGGGATAGGGTTCAGGGTAGAGTGGTGAGGCTAGTTCCCCGGAGACTGAGGTGAGAGCTCCTCCACATGTAGTAGTAAGTGTGCTGTACACGGCTCTACAGTAAACACAAGGAAGGTAGTTAATAAGGCTGTGTGTATTTAAGGATTTAGTGATACAAGGTTTTATAATTATTTATTATAGATTTTAACATTACTTACCGGAAATTTTGATATCACTGAATTACTCTTGGCTTAATTAATCCGTTAAAATCAAGTATGTACTGTACTACTGAATTAATAGTTTGGTTACCAGTGATTACAAGCTGCTATCATTAACACTATCGTCTTTCTGCCTTACTGTACTACTTAAATTAATAGCTTAGGAGTACTGTACTTAAATTAATAGTTTGGTTACCAGTGATCCTAAGTTACTATCATTAACATTATTTTTCTTCCTCCTCCCTTACCTGAAGCTGACAAAGAGGCCGAAGCCGGTTACAAGGTGGAGGGTGAGGTGGTTTCCGCTAGACACAAGTGGACGAGGGGATGAAGTGCCGCAGTAACGACCACTTGGAGGAGAGTCTAACAAGGCTCCGTCCAACACCTGGCACACACACACACACACACACACACACACACACACATAAAAAATAAATAATGATAATGATGATAATAATAATAAATAAATGGATGAATAGATGGATACATTATTCATGGCATTCCTCAAGATGACAATATTCAAATAATAAAAAATAATTTGATTTAGCTGAAAAAAATTACAGATATAGAAAAAAATAGAAGAATAAATGGAAAAATCATTGCAAAAAATTACGTGATTACTGACTGAATGAAAAATGTTAATGACGGTAATTAGTGTCTTACCGCTAAGTAGTCCGTAGTACAGTTGTCATTAGAAGGGAAAGCTCGATGCATATCCATATGGACCACGTGAAGATGCAACTGAGAACCTAAGAAAAAAAGAAAAAAAATAAGTAGTCAATTTTCTACACCATATCAGGAAAAAAAAAGGAACAATTGTGCAAAAATAAATAAAACATTTGAAATCAAACACAAAAGTACAAATCATAATAGGTTTGCATTCATAAAAAGTACATCTGTGGACCTAAAAATACATTAAAAAAAAAATAGTCAAAATTTTACATCTTATTATCCATTGATTGTGAATATACATTTATTATTATTATTATTACTATTATTGTCCTTGCATTCTCTTCTCCGTTCTTTCTTCTTTCTTACCTTACCTTCCCTCCTCTCTTACCCTCTCCTTCATATCTTCCTTCCCTACTCCTCCTCCTCCTCCCATATTATATTTACTTAATGTTCATATATTCTAATAAAAACAACAGAATTATCAAGTATAAGAGACACTAACCTTCTGGCGCGCTGAGATGCCAAGTACAATTCAAACCAAATCTATAGAAGTTAGGATAATTGGGAGACTTAACCTCACCACTTCCATCCGTCTCCACGGCTATGGTGGCTCCACAACCCTGCAAAATGTAGACAAATATCAATACTAAGAGGCAGGGAAACATAGGAGGAAAGAACACAGTATTCCACAGCAACTGAAGGAAAAACTGTACAACCATAGATACAGAGACAGCTCAGCTCAGGCCCTGTATACTACAACTAGATAAATACAACTAGGTAAATACAACATGAACATAAGTATTATTTATTATAGGACATGGAAAGAAAGGAACAGATGCAGTATTAGAAATGTTACCACAGACAGGAATATATGTGAAAAAAGGTGTATTCATTCCATATACAGGTTGCCTATCAATAGTCCAGCAATCAATATTCCGGTTCCATCAGTTTTCCGACATGAATTTCAGAGCGCAGTTTCAAATTTCCTGTTTATGTTTTAATGGCACTGTAACCAGAATTTAGCTGTTTGCTCATGCCGGATTACTGATAGTCACCATATAATAAATGTGATAGGGTTGTATGTATGTATTCGGTATCAATAACTATGAATTATAACTGTATTAGAATTCATTATTACTCTTTTGTATGTTGCCGTGAAGCCCTTTGAAGGTGCCTGTCCATCTGCCTTGAGCCTCAGTGTAAGGGTGCGGCCGCTGGACTGAAGGACGGACGGCTGGGGTGACGTACTCCCGCAGCGTTGTAATAGCAATGGTGCGTCTGTATCCTCTCCATCGTAGACCTAAATAATAAGGATAAGGATAACAATATGAAAGAAAAAAAATAAGTCAAGAAAAATAAAATATATAGAAAAATGTAAAATGCTCACCGAAATAAAATAAGAGAAAAAACAACAACGATATTCTCTCCCTCATACACCTAAATAATTAGATGTCAACAAGAACAATTTTTAAATATAAAATAATTGTAAAATGTTCACCAAAAAATAAAATCATCGAAAAACAAAAAATACATCACGACATAAAAACAAACAGAATACCACAACAACAACAACAACAACAACAACAATATGATAATAACAATACAATTAATTTACCATCACAAATCCTCCTTGACAATCCTCCGAGCTGGACGCAACATTAAAATCAGTGAAGTTTAACAAAACGACATGTGTTGCGTCTGTCTTGATGGTCCAAACACAATCTGATTCATTGTTATAATTGTGTGGATAGTTTGGGGAGTGGATGGTGCCTTCAGGTGCCGTGTACAGACCTCCACAACCTGTTAACAATATTATATTATACACTCAAGGGAAGGTAAGGTTAATGTGTTGTATTGGGAGGTTTTGATATATAATAAAAAGTTTAGTGTGAGATTTAAACCATAGGAATAATAAAAAGTTGACTGTGAAACATATAGAAAGTAGATAAAGATTAGATTGCATTGAATATATAAATAAATAAAAATAAAATGCACATCAAAAGAGAACACATAAAAAATAGATGAGATTATATTACATAGAATATTATAATAAAACCAAGATAATAAAATCAAAATCAACATACATAACACAGAAAATTAACCTAAAACTGGATACATACATAAAAATAACAAAATCAAAATGACGACAAAACACACAGAAAGTTAACCTACAAATAAGTCAATAAAAATTAAAAACAATAAGGTCAATAACAGACCATGAGGAAGAGTGTTGTATGAGATATTAAATCCTCTTCCTCGTACGGACTGGTCACTGTTGAAGGATACAAAAGCTCTGTTCCCTTGAGTGGTGAGTACAATGGGGTGTGTTTGGTGGTGACACAGGGACACTAGGGAAGGTGCACTGCTGTCCCTACCACCATACACCTGAAAGGAATTGTAATGTGTGTATAACTGTTTGAGGTTGTTTAAGGTGTTTAAGGTGTGAACGGATTCTTGGTTTGTACACACACACACACATACACACACCATTATACTTACATGAAGAACGTCGTACACACACTCTGATGCACTCTCGATATCCATTTCGTGTATGGTGATCTGTATGCTTGTTCCGGGTGCAGTGTGAATGTACCACTCACATATAGTGTCTCTTGGGTAGGCTCCAGGGTAACCAGGACTACTAAAGGTGTCTGAAGGTTTGGTCAACTCTCCTCCACACCCTGTAATGATGATTATATTAATATTCATCAGTATATTATTAGTATTCTAAACGTATATATTCATTAGTGGTAATTGACAACACTCACCATTAACAATCCACTCTAGCCTGAAGCCATTGTACGCCACGCTGTAGTCACTCACAAAGTTCACCTCCATGATGTTGTTGCGAGAGGATGTGGCTAGAGGGAGAGGCATGCGCTGACAGTAGTGGCCGAGGCGATTCCTGGTGCCGTCCAAACCCTGGGCCTCTCGTACCTATGAAATAATACATACACACCATGCTTCAGTCTCTTGAATAAAAGGTTAAAAAGAGTAAAAATGTGGTAGATAATGATGAATAGATTAGTTAAAAAAAGGGATGTAGTAGAGGGTATAAGTTTTTGAAGGAATTCCAAGTTACCGATATCAAAGCAGACACACAGACAGACAGACATTAATAAATAGATAAATAATGTATTAATGTTATGTAAATTGAACTCACAAATTAGGGATATAGTAAGAAAGCATAAGTTTTATAGAAATTCCAAATTACTGACAACAAAATACACACACACACACACACAGACATAAATAAATAAATGAATTAATATCATATAAATTCAACTCACCTCCACAAAGTCAGTATAGCATTCACCCGTTTCCTCATTGGTCGCATCCTCCACAACAAAGCTACTGAACGAGGCATTAATAGAGTTCCCACGCGGTGCCTCAATAATCCAAGTACAGTTGCGGTCATGAGGATACGGATCAGGGAAGTTAGGAGTCGTTATCACTCCTCTCAGTCCCTTCAACCTGCCATTGCAATCTGTGGGTGATGTGTAGCGTAACTTGAGAAATAGAATAATAATAATAATAATGATATGTATTTTATTTAGTCTTTTTGTGTAATATAGAAAAGAAACTTGCTTTGGATTGGGTATGCTGGGTGAGTGGTTTTGGGGCTCATGGTCACCCAGCATGTCAATATACTTAATTATATTACTATTACACTACCTAACCTAACCTAACTTAACCAGCCCCAGAGCAAATTACATTGATAGTATATAGTTTACCTGTTGCATAAAGAGCCTTGAACCCTCTGCCATTAACACCTGAATCGGATCTGAACCTAATCCAGAGAGTGTTAGAAGTAGAGTTGATTGCTATTAATCCTTGGCCTTGGTTACAGTACTTTCCTAACAGACGAGCTGCATGTGTACTGCCATCTCGGACCTGTTAGGAGGAAAATATACAATGGAGAAGTAAAGATAGAAAAAGATAGTATACATATAAATAAAAAAACACATTAGAATATCTTAATAAGAATATTCTTAATTTAGCTTTCAATCTCACCTCCATAAAGTCATAGGTACATTGGCTTGAAGTTAGAGGTAAAGGAAGGTAGAGAAAGAGAGGGAAAGATAGTGTATAAAACTAAATAAAAAAAACTATTAAAATATCTTAACTAAAACATCCTCAGTTTAGCTTTCAATCTCACCTCCACTAAGTTAGAGGAAAAGGAAGGTAGAGAAAGTGAGCGAGGAAAAAAATAATATATATAAAAATAATTAATAAAAAAACATTAGAATATCTTAATTTATCTTTCAAACTCACCTCTACAAAATCATAAATACATTCGCTTGAGGATTCTAAGTCCATGTCGGTGAAGTGAAGTCTTATGAATGATCCTTGAGACACCCGGATGGTCCAGTAACAGTCGCTGAAATGACTGTAAGGCTCAGGGTAACCAGGAGAGATGATGCCGCCTGAGGAGCCCGTCAACACACCTCCGCAACCTTACAAAGAAACATTAAGGTCGGTTTTATTTTATTTTATTTTATTTTTTCAGACTGCGAGCAAAGCAATCAGTTTGAAAGTTACGAAATGACCCCATCCAAAATTTGTCTGTGTGTCTGTATGTATGTGTGTGTGTGTGTGTGTGTGTGTGTGTGTGTGTGTGTGTGTGTGTGTGTGTGTGTGTGTGTGTGTGTGTGTGTGTGTGTGTGTGTGTGTGTGTGTGTGTGTGTGTGTCTGTCTATCTGTCTGGCTTGCTATCTAGTGTGGAATTTTTATCACCTGGGACTTACTCAAAACCTATATTAATGTGTTTCTTCAATCCTATTTTCTTAGTACTATATTACTATTTGATCAAGATATTTCAAAAAACAAAGAAACACACAAACACACAAACACACACACACACACACACACACACATACCTAAGGTTGTAGCATCCCACTGTAACTTGAAGCCTCTGTAAGTCATTGAGTAATCGCTGGTAAACTTGAGGTAAGCTTGATGACTGTGTGTTAGTATGTCCGGTATTGTCGTGTTCAATCCACACACCTTCCCAAGTAGAGGTGACGTGCTGCTTCTGCCATTCCTGGGAGAGTGAGAGTAAAAAGTGACCAAGGATTAAACATTGTATAGATTTTGTATATATCTATTACCATTCCTGAGTAAGTAAAAGGCAAGGAAGGATTAAACATGATACAGAATTTTGTATAGAATTATTATACATATGTCTTCCTAAAACTAGTGAGTTCTTGAATATCATATTGAAATTTTGCAGTAAGTTAAAAGGATAAAACACTGCATAGATTTTGTACACAATAAATACATCTAAAATCCATATCAACATTTAGTGCAGAAAGTACACGGAACTCTCCATACCATACCTAATTTAGTAAGTTCTTAAACATTATCTTAACATTATACAGTAAATAAACGGAAATCTCCATACCTAATTTCCAGGCCATCATAATAACAGTTTGAGCCCGGCTCGATGGCCACGTCCAGGAAAGTGAGTGTGATCTGGTGTCCTCGGGTAGCTGTGATGGTCCACTCACAGGTGCGGGAGTCTGGGTACTGGAGTGGGTAGTTGGGCGAGGTGAGGATACCCGTCTCAGTGTGGTAATGACCCCCACAGGCTGGACAATATATATAAGGGTTAAAATTACACATCTGATTTCTTCCTTGTAAAATAAATAGAAAAAAAACTTGCTGTTCATTACATATAAGAGTTAAAAATCCTACTTATCTTCGAATATTTCAAAACATAATAGGAGTAAATATGTCTTTGAGATAATATAACTTAGAATACTTCAAAAACTATATGAATAAATGTGTTAGTGATTTAAATTAGTGTTACCTCTAGAGGCATCCAGTCCATGGTAGACAGCAGAGAATCCATCATGGTTAACAGAGTGATCTGAGCGGAAGTGTATTGTGACCAGGTTGTCAGAGGAGGTCATGATAGGTGGAAGGGTGGAGCCACAGAACCTACTGTGGAAGAGAGGGAGGAGGCTGGTGATCTTGGTAACAAAACATTATATTTTTTATTTAATCTAATTTTTCAATCTTTATTTATCTATCTATATATACCAAGTTGACATTCCCTTAGACACACACACACACACACACACACACACACACACATACACACATATACATACACTCCTCTCACTTCATAAAAATAAACTAAAGATGCATTTAAAGTTAATAAATATAAAGAAACAGAGGATTGAATAGCAAGAATAACAAGAATATAAAGAAAAAATACAAAGAAAAAAAAGAACTGAGAGAGAGTCAACAACAATCCTACCTTCCCATCCGTCCGCTCTGTTCAGGTACGGAAGAATTATCAAATATTTCAACGTAATCATATTGGCAATCGTAATGACTCTCTAAGATGAAGGATTGCCAGGTAATTTGAATGACATAATTAGGGGGAAGATCGATCACCCAGTAGCAGTCAGTGTTAGTAGGGTAAGTCTCGGGGCTATTAGGGGAGTTAATGACCCCAGTAATTGCAGTAAGTACCCCGCCACAAGCTGAGGGAAGAGAGATAGAGGTCATGAATGATGTTAATTATGTTTTGGTTATAATGTTTAGTAGTTTTAAGATTATTTGGAATGTAGTGTGTCTCTGTTAATTTGTTTTTGTTTATTTTGTTTGTATATTAAGTGTGGTAATGGCAGTGTTTGGAAAGTCAATTGTAGTGTAATTAACATAAATAATTACAATACATAAAACCAGAACACTAATTAGACACTCACTTGTATCAATAGTGGTATAATTAGCCACAAAGCCACGGTTATGTACACTGTGGTCTGTCTTAAATTTGATCCACATGTAATTATGTGTGGCCAAGATTGGGTTTGGTCGGTGAGTTTCCGGTCCACAATAATGGCCCAAAAGTGGAGATGTGGACCGTCTCCCATCACGAATCTAGTGGTAATTGATAGTTACTTTGTTGTATTAATTAAACATCATTAATTAATATAAACATTCTCTTCACCACCATCACCACCACCACCACCTACACTCACCTCAACATAGTCAAACAGACACATGCTCGTAAATCTTGGTCGTTCAATATCAAAGAAGGTAAAATTGAGGAGAACTGCTTTCCCCACCGGCTGGCTGATAACATAAATACATTCTCGGTTCCCTGGGTACGGCTCGGGGTTGTAGGGGGAGCGAATGAGTCCTGTATCTCCGGTGTACTCTCCCCCACAAGCTGAAATAAGAACATAGGAGCATAAGAACATAACAGCCCTTGGTGCCCTACACAACCACACATCCCAGAACACCTTCTAATGTACTGTCCTTGTCACCGCTCTCACCACATGGCACTCCTTGGCACTCTTCTACCCACTGTCATCTCTCCACCTCCACAGACCAACAATAACTGACCTCTTAGGTGGCTCTCAGTACCTTGGCTTGACCTTCAAAGTATTCAAGCACACCAGGACCTTCCTACAGAGGTCAGGTCAACTCAACACGATCTGATCCATTCACTCATCTGCAACCTGCACTTTTGGGGCACTAGAGGCTGCAGCACCATAGCTTGCACGTCCAAACCAAATTCCCAAGAAGAAGAAGAATGAGGTGTTTGCTCATGCCGGATTATTGATAGTCAACCTGTACTGACTTACCCACTTGATACACTGCTGTGAAGCCGGGACGTGTCACTGAGAAGTCAGAGTGGAAGAGAACGTATAGCTGTGAGCCGCTCGACATAATAGCAGCCGGCAGATCGGTCCCACAAGCTCGTCTAATGAGAGGACTGTCTGCACTCCCACCATCTCTTATCTATAAACACGTCATATTAATACACCAAAGTAAAATGTATGTTTTTTTGTTTTTTTTTACTTTACATGGGTACTGGACAACAAGAAAATGCTTTGGTAAAATCCCGTTTCTCGCCAAACCCTGTAATGGTAAATATACTGAGGCAAGTCATAGTGAGTTATATATAATACATAAGGATACACAAAGGGATGATGTAATATAATGAGGCTTAAGACCATGAAATTCAGGATTGATGGACTCTAAGTAATGTCATTTAAATTTAACCTCTCAAATGTTATTCAAGGTTTCCATACTGACGGAAGAGCAAGATATAATGGTTAAAATTGTTTTTATATAATGTAGTGGTGAATATATATATATATATATATATATATATATATATATATATATATATATATATATATATATATATATATATATATATATATATATATATAGTCATTCCATCTAGCTGTTTGAATATCATTTCCCTCTATAAAGTAATCCTATTTACATATTAATTAACTAACTATCATCATCATTATTATTTCATTATTACTACTTTTTTTGTGTTAACTATTAATTTCAACTACAGTCCTACACACACACACACACACACACAACCTCCCCTCAGCCTCACCTCAAGATAGTCATATCTACATGCTCGATGGTACTCCAGGTGGAATTCAGTAAAGTTAAGCTGCACTGTCTCTCCCGGTGGCACTCTGATTACCCATTCACAGTGAAGGTTGTGGTGGTAGGAATCCGAGAGAGTGGGTGTTGAGAACTCCCCTTTATCGCTAGTAAGGAGACCGCCGCACCCTGGGATACCTAGCGATAATAGTAGAAAGGGTTAAGTTTGGTGTAGGGTAAGTTCTCTCTCTCTCTCTCACACATACACACATATATATATATCAATGGCAAAAGTAGAGAAAGATTTGGGAGTGGTAATACATATCCCCAAAGAAACATATAGATAGAATATTTGGTGATATTTTCAGGATGCTAAGGAATATATGGCTGGCCTTTCATTTCCTAGATAAAGATATGATGAGAAAAATGATAACTACAATGATCAGACCAAAACTGGAATATGCAGAAGAGAAAGCATGTGTTGAAATTAGAAAGAATACCAAATTGGAATATCACAAAAATCAGATCATGCAAATATTGGAGTTATTATTATATATTTATCATTACTGAGTATATGATTCCTTACCTGGTTCGGCATGGTAGGAGACGAGGAAGCCAGTGTCAGAGAGGGACAAGTCAGAGTGGAAGTGTACAAAAGCCTCGGCGCCTGAGGTGGTGAGAGGCGGAGGAGTTTCAGTGTGGCAGTACTTCCCTATACTGTGGCTGTCCTCGGTCAGGCCATCGCGGATCTGAGAAACACACACACACACACACACACACACACTTCAGTTAATAGACACACACTAATTATTTCTTTTACTATCTCTTTTCAACTTTCTCTCTCTTTTTATATCGATGATCCAAGTCTAGTGAAGGAGTGAAATCATAGTTTTTACCATTCTCTCTCTCTCTCTCTCTCTCTCTCTCTCTCTCTCTCTCTCTCTCTCTCTCTCTCTCTCTCTCTCTCTTCTCTCTTACTCTTAATACTAATGGTCCACGTCTACTGAAG
>JAXIVD010001397.1:45000-88081 GCA_036785275.1 Cancer borealis | reverse complement strand
ATCCTCCTGCAAGTCCCTTTCTTCAATTTCTTCTGTGTCCCCTCGTGGTTCGCTCGTCCCGCACTATCAAATCATCTCTGTCATATTTGTCGATTCCTTCTATAAGTCTAAACATTTACAATTAAATCCCTCTCGTCTTCTCTGTTCCAAAGACTTTCAAACCCAATCTCAACAATCTATCTTCATAAGGGAGGTTTTCAAACTAGGAACCATTTTTTGTTGCTGCCCGTTGGATCCTCTCCAACTGTTTAATATCCTTCTTCAAGCTCGATGACCAGACCACTGCTGCATATTCCAACCTTGGACGAATCATAGTGACAATAATTTTCTTCATCATATCCTCATCAATGTAGAAAATGCCACTCTTATATTCTTAAGCAAATTGTAGGTTTCCCCAACAATTTTATTTACATGCCTTCTCGGTGACATATCGTCCATAACAATTACTCCTAGATCTTTCTCTATTTCTTCTTTGGATGTTTTCTTCCCCCAACTTGTAAGCTCCAACTGGTCTGTTTTTGCTTTTCCCAAACTCCAATACACTGTATTTCCTTGCATTAAATTCCATTTTCCATTTTTTACTCCATTTGTATATCTTAAGGCCTCTTCTATTTGTTCTCAATAATCTACTCCGGATTCTGCTCCGAATCCGAATCTGTTTTGGATTAATTGGGTGCAAATAGAACAGCAGAATCTGTTTTGGATTCGCTGGATCAAAACAATAACAATGAGAGACCAGTCGCTGCCCAGCTGTCAACACTAGTCACTTCTCCGAGGAAGTGTTGAGAGTTACAACTTTCATTTCCTGATACACTTAGGGTGACAGCGGCATCCCTAATTATCACCAACCTGCTTATTGTACAATAAAAAATCTTTAACTAAATGTGTTATTGAAAACACCATTAGATTCTTGAAAAGCAGATTCAAGTCTGATGAACCTCGAGGTTAACCTTAACAATGTTACACCTATTATTTCTTTACAAATACTGCTCCACCTATTTATTATAAATATACTATACATAGTGTACTCAACATATCTGTGAAGGTTTCTGGCGGTGCTCACCATTTTTTACCTCGCAAAACTTCTTTGAAATTATGATAGGTTATGTTAGATTGGTTAGATTATGTCAAGTTATGGTTATGTTGAAGTTGTTAGGTTACGGTTATGTTATGGTTAGGTTCGATTATATAAGATTTTTTTTTACATTTTATCACCCGGAAGTTAGGGTTCGCAAATTAGTTTTTTTTTGGGTTTGGGTATTAAAATGTAAAAATCTCATGTAACCGAACCTAACTGAACCGCACCAAACCTAACTTAACATAACCGCAAACTAACCTAACAATCTTAACCTAACCATAACTTAACCTAACTTAACCAACATAACATAACTTCAAAGACGTTTTGCGAGGTAAATAATGGTAAGCACCCCCTAAAACCTTCACAGATGTGTTGAGTACACTATGTATAGTATGTAAGACTTCATGTATATAATAATGAGGTGGAGCAGTAGTTGTAAAGAAATACCTCTTATGTTTATATATGTCTAATCTGTAGCGCCTATAGGCTTTCCCTGGTTAGGTTAGATTTGGGTAAAACTTAACTTTTACATCCAGCCAAAAAACCTTACATTCCCACATGTCCTCATGTTTATTGGGAGAAGATGGGGAATGGGGATATCTTATTAACTATTTATTTGGGACGATAATGAGTGTCAGAATCATTTGTAGATCAATCAATGTAGAGTAGAGCTTCCCCTTAACCAAAATAAACTTTGGGGATATCTTATTTAACTATTCATATGCTACGGTTATACATATTTTTGCAAACATTTATGCAGAATTTTTGTACCATTTAATCTCTTTCACGTACAAGTAAATTGTTTTCTTGGGAGTATATATCAAAATTCAAAGAAAAAAATAACCCGGTTAGAGGCTGCTGTTATATCTCCTTCGTTTCTGGTATTCATCACCATTATTATACAATTTTAAGCCTACAGTAGTATTTCTGAAACATTTTTCTACCACTTAATATCTCTCGTATATATACACTGTTTTTATTGGAGGTATATATTAATAATAGATTCCGAGGAGAGGCTGCTGTTATATATCTCCTTTGTGTTTGATATTCATCACCACTATTATACAATTCTGTGCCTACAGTAACATTTCTACAATATTTCTATACCGCTTACTATCTTCCTCGTATATATACACTGTTTTATTGGAGGTATATATCAATATTAACTTCTGAGAAGAGGCTGGCTCAGGCTGGTGCAAAAAACCCGCGAACGAGTGTCGTCTGCTATAACCCACCTCCCAAATCAGATTCGACGGATTCAGGAATCTGTTACAGATCACGGATTAAGATGGTAAATAGAACACGATTTCGCGGCTAAGCCCCGCCCAGAGCGGCCAAGCCCCACCCAGATTCAGTGATCTGAAACGGATTCACGCAAATAGAAGAGGCCTTTATTCAAGTCCTCTTGAAGCACGTCACAGTCCTCCCTTTTCTTCACCTGTTTCAAGATCTTCGCATCATCAGCAAACAGACTTGTATAACTTTCTAATTCTTCAGCTATATCGTTTATATATACTGCAAACACTACTGGAGCCAAAACTGATCCCTGAGGGACCCCGCTGTAGACTCTTTTAAATGTAGATGGTTCGTCTCTAATGACCGTTCTCATTTATCTGTCCTTCAGAAAATCCTCCATCCATGCCAACAATTTCCCTCCTACACCACCTTCTTTTCTAAGTTTCCACACAAGTCTTTTATGCGGAACTTTATCAAATGCTTTCTTCAGATCCAAATAGATACAATCGGCCCATCCCGTGCGTGCGTGGGTGGGTGGGTGGGTGGGGGTGTCAAAATTGAAACTCAATACGATTTATGAATTTGAATGAGAATTGATTGTATAGGTATTCAAATCATCTAATTTATGAATCAGACTCCTTTGGTCTGCTTTTTTTTTTCTATGGTATTCCGTATATCTGGGAAAGGCAAGGTATTTAGAAAATAATAAGGGCACTACTGATCGTATCAATTAATTTACTAATTCCCAATTCTCCACAGGTCCCAAGTAGTGCAGAGGATTGCACGCCATAAGAACATGGATGTCAGTAAAGTGAATCTGTCTCGAGTTAAAGTGCGAATGCTGCCCAAAGAGACCCCAGAGCCTTCTGAGGTAGTTGGCCTTCAGGAAAGGCTCACTGAGGCTCCTGAGTCAGCAGAAGTGACAAGATCAAGTGAGAGATCAACAAGGACTGGTGACATACAACCCATGTCAGAGGAAGGTGGTGAGGGTGAGAAAGAAAACATGGATATTGAGAAACATGGTCAAAAGAGAAAGCTTGATGAAGGAAATGTTTTCTCTGACAAAAAGAGGAAGTTACATAGAAGTAAAGTTGATGTGACAGTAATGAGTGCTTCTGATAGCAATGAGACAAAAAACAGTCAAGACCATATTCCCACAGAAAAACTGTCACCTGTTTCTAGCAAAGGTAGAACAGGGAATCGTTTTAGATCAAAGAATGGAAGGTTTCTTAAAAAGGTCAAGTTTCTTAAAAAGGTCAAGGATCCGAATAATGGAACATCAAATATTGCAGAATTTGTACAACAATCAGGGAGTTTTGTTAATGGTGGCCAAGAAGAGAAGCCACACACACCTCAGCCACAAGCTTCCCAGGAAATGCTGAGAAAACAAAATCAGGAAAGCAAGGAGACAGAACCGATGGTTGTCCTCAAAGATCTCAAGTTTGTATTGCCTCAAGAAGCTTTTAGTGGGAAGACAGTTTCTTCCCATAAAATAGAGAGCATCATAGATACTACAAGACTAGTTTCACCTGATCAGCCACTGGCCTCCCACAGTGACTTAGGCACCACCACCTCCCCATTACAACTTGTCTTCAGTGCCCTCTCCACCTACCATCCCCCTACAAATGTTATCAAACAGGTAACTCAAGCAATAAGCACTCAAGAACATGCAGGTGCACCTGAAGGTAATATCCATTGTGTGGTGTGTGGGCGGAGCTACATGGTACCTTTGAGCAGTTGGCACAGCATGGAAGAATACATCAGGCCTCCCACACTACTAGTGCCTGTGCGATGGGTGTGCATCTCCTTAGCCATTTCCCTCCCATCGGTCTCTGTAGAGGATGTTCGCCATGCCAAGGTCAGTACTCAGCCCCTTCTATAATCTGCATGCATCTTTTTAATGTTTGGTTGATTATTGATCTTCTTAGCATATTGCATGCCATTATTTAGGTAAAGGTAGTAAAAATTTATTTAATATTTATAGAGGTATAGATTTACTTAGTGTACTCGGAAAAGCGAGGAGCATGGAGGATGTAGTAAAGAAAAAAACTGTATGGACCAGACATTTAAAATTGAATCAATTGATGGTAGAGGAATACTTAAAGAAGGGTAAAATACTATATATAACCTTCATGCACATGGAGAAAGCCTATTATAGAGTTAACAATGAATTGCAAAGGAATACAAACAGCAATAGACCTATAGATCCTTACTTGGTTGTTTGTTCATATTAATCTACACTACTATTATTGTTATTACCACTATTATTACAACTAGTATTAGTGAGATGTGGAAGAGGAATGTCAGCTGTCTAAGAGTGCTGTGGTAGGTTGTGCAGAGAAGATATGTGGTATGAGAACAGAACTCTTCAAATTGATGTGTCAATACTGTACAACCAGGTATGCCCCGTTCCCAATGACTCAAAACAGTATCTGTGATTTCACTACCACAAATACACCCCAAAAGTTTGCATTGCATACATCAGCACCTGTTCATTTGTCAGATCAGTCCATATGCCTGCCCACAATTTATCACTTTGCTCAACAGTGAAATTCCCTAGTGATGTAAATTGCTGAAACTCTGTTTCTGTCATCTTCTCTAATTGAGACATCTGCTGCGCATACAGATGAGCATATTTTGCATATGCACAGCTGCACGGAAATGAAAAGCATTTCATGAACAGTATCAAGGTGCATGGTCCAATCATCATAACGCTCATGTTACGGTCCAGATCAACCACGTTAGACAATTCTGTAACTTTTGGGTTAAGGTTAATTTGATACAAGAAATGTTGATTTTCACTACACTTGGAATGGTTGCATGGTTGCAGTAATGAATAGTTACTACACTTTGAAAAAATAAGTCACACATAAGCACAAAGAGCAGAAAACAGCACTAAGCCAATGCAAGAATGTTGCCTCTACGATTGAAGCCCATCGACTCTAAGTGAGTGAGGGAACCATCTGCTCCGTTCTCCTCCGCAGTTGCTCATCACCCTAGACACTCGTAGATCAAGGCTAACTTTATCAAACCTCCCTGAAGCCTACCAGCGCCATGGGTAATAGATAAAAAAAAAAAAAAAAACTAACCTAGCTACACACACTTATTAGACGCCTTATTAGACGCCATGGTGGTTTCATCACTGGTGCCTAGAAGGAGGAGTGAGGCGGAGCCTAGGTACATCAGCTGATTGTGGGTGGAGCATAAATATTAATGACTGCACCCAGACGCTTTCCTTTGACTCTGAGTAACCATTGAGTGCAACTGCAAATACTGTACATACAACTTAGGTTAAGGTAAGCCAAAAAGTATTTGGGTAAATATGCATACCTACTGCTCGGATGATATTGATATAAATTTGAAGTCGTACATACTATACATAGTGTACTCAACACATCTGTGAAGGTTTCAGGCAGTGCTCACCATTGTTTACTTGGCAAAACATCTTTCAAGTTATGTTAGGTTAATTATGTTAGGTTAGGTTACGGTTAGGTTATGCTTGAACTAGGTTATGTTAGGTTTGGTTCGGTCAGGTTTGGTTATATAAGGTTTTTATATTTCATTACCCAAAAGTTGGGTGTTTCACCCTAGATTTTAACAGATTATGTTACCAACGCGACCGCCACCTACCGGACTTTCTTTTACTCTAACGGACTTTAGTCCGGATCTGGGTTGATTGTCCGCTAGCAGACAGAGTCCGTTAAATCCGAAATCCGTAGTTTAACTGTCTTGAATCAACAGTACGATCGCTCCTCACCACTGCCAAGCTACTCAAGCCAGTCACAGACTCTCATAACGTAAGTGGAATAATATTTGAACCTTTATTAATAGTCAGAAAGTGTTCAATATTATTTATTATCATACAGATTATGCATAACCTTGTATGTGTGAACTTTTGGCGAAATATTTTGTATTCTTGGAGGGTTAATGGGAGTTATAAGAAGCTTATGTACCATACCTAAGAACCAATTATACTATTTACATGTATTTCAATATCGTTCATCTCATGATTTTTCATCTCGCGGCCAATAGTCCAGTACCAATTATGCGTGAGATGACCGTTCTTACTGTGTATGTGTATATATATATATATATATATATATATATATATATATATATATATATATATATATATATATATATATATATATATATATACTGTTTGTATATGTACTTGTCACCACTTTTAGCATATTTTGTTTCTTTTAGGTTTGCAAAAACTGCTTTGAATGGCTTGGGGATCACTTTGAAGTGTTTGTGAAGAGAAAGGTGGGAGAGTCATGTGGGCTGGAGGCTGAGGCTGTGGACTTGTCAGAATATTTGTTCACCTTCAACACTGAAACCATGAACCTGGAAGCTGATCCAAAACAGCAGTCTTACATTCATGAATTTGTAAGTAGTAGATAGTTTTTATAGTTATTAAATTAATACATATTCATAATTACAGGATGCGGCATCCTCCACTTGCAATAACCATTTAGTTTTTTTTTTTCCTTGTATGTGTTTTCCTACAGGTGATGTTTGGTCAAGGAATTTTGCTCCTTCTCTTTCTTGTTGACCTATTTCTATGAAACTGTGATTGAGAGTCTTGTATGCTTGATGTACTCTTTCTTGGAAATACAGATTGTTGTTAGGTGATCTGCAGCTATTACTGAGCAGTTGTGGGGATTTTCAGAATTGTTTGTGTGGCGTGGTAGGGTTTAGAATCAAGGAATCCAGATTTCTTCAAATACATGTACTCATATTGCATAATAATTAGAAGGAGCTAAAAATTTCATAGAATGGATGTTCATGATATATGACCTTGTAGGAGACAGAGAGAAGTACTGAATGGATAAGAGAAGACAATTATTGTGCCCTTGCATAAAGGTAATGATAGTAAAGATGAGTATAAGAATTATAGAGTTAAGAAAATCTTAACAGAAAGAAGTTATTCAGAATGAAGAGGCCAAATATACCAATAGTCAAAGAAAAATCAGATAAGTTTGCAATTAGAATTTAGAGCAAATGCCCACTACTAATAGATAAGGTAAATGGAGATATAGAGAGCATAAATGACCACCTAACTAATGTAATCTTAGAATCAACACTAGAAGTAGGTGGGAAGGCACCCAAAGAAAACAGTGGGAAATTCAAAACGTCTCAGAACTTTGCAAAACGAGACACAATGGAGGCCGTTGAACTGGGGTTTGCCCTCAATGCCGGGAAAAACGGTATTGTATACAGACGAGAGGTAGATTAAAATCTTAAACATACCACCCTGTTAATCTCATACCACACTGTGGTGTATAATACTCACTTTGTTTTAGTCTCAGTTGCAGGTTTTATGTTTAACTGTTAATTTGAATTAATGAATTATGTATTTGTGGGACGGTTACCATTGTACATATGATCCTGGATGCAAATCATATAACTTTCTGAGCCTTGTTGCGAGTACAGAACAACAGCAAGATGATGTGGATGATGGTCACCACTAGAGTCAACACTACACATTACATGTCAAAATAATACAGGTATCAAAGCATAGGATTGGTCTTGAGGTATTCAGTTCCTTATGCAATGAATGGCATCACTTACCTTCACTAATATTGTACTTCATGATTATGTCTTTTAACCTAAGTTTTGCTCCAATAATTGAACAATTTATGTTGATATATAACAATTATATAAGATATTGGAATAAATTTATTTTATCATATGTGAAGTTGCTGGCAGTTGCAATGTTTTGATACAGCAGTATGTGTAAAAGGTGTTTAAGGCAATGCATTCTTATATTATGATCCATGAAAATACCTTTAGGGAAAATATATTCATTTGTTATATAGATTTGCTGTTTATTCATGACATTAGAAGTACACAATATGTAAGATTAGTGTTACAGGTATATAAACAGATTGGGTTACTTCTCAAATTGCCAACAGGGCAGTGTAGATAGTTTTGTTGAGAGGCAAATTCATTTTATTTCAATCATGTGTCATATTTACTTTTATCGTACTCATTATTCACATCAGATTGACATCATAATCTTTTAATAAAACTGAACAGTATTTAATACTAGATAAAATCTTCATTGTAATGTTGTTTATACATGTTTATTTGCTCAATTAAACTAGTATAATAGCTTTATTGTTCTGTGAAGCTGAACAATTATTTAATACACAATAAGCGCCTTACACTTCAAAGCTATACCACATAATCTTATAAATATTTAAACTAAAAACTCAATATGTGACATAGGCTGTCCAGCCATGAAAGAAAAAAGTATCAATGGATGAGTGAGCAAATTCCCAGTTATATAGGTGAGCACAGTGATCACAGTGATAGCAGCTTTAAACAAAAAGCTCATCTGACCGGCTGTGTCAACACAACTATAGAAAACTGCATTGATAGTTAAACATGGCCATCCTATAAATTTGTTACATTTTTGAATTTCTTATTTCTAATATGGTCCATTTTTTATTGCAAAAATATCCTTAAAATTTTACTTGTATAATGCATTTCTTGTATACTGGTGACTCGTACAGAAAAACTACTGTATTAGAAGTGTAAAGTTACTGTATTCCTGTTTTAATAGTACTGTCATTTATGTTATTTATGTGGTATTGCTTCCAGGAGGATGTTGGACAGCTTCTGCAAAGAATACAGGTGCTGATGGAGCAGTTCAGTTTGGATGAAGTGATTGGTGAGGGTAAGCGGCAGCCAGTGTTGGAACAATACTTTTGTGTGTGGCTGTTGCTGGTGCTGAATGAGCTGAGGATGCAGGTAGGGGCAGCTATTGGTGATTTGGCCCATTGGCTAGTGACCCTCATGCCTGTTGATATGTATGAGAGTGGTCTGAGGCCATGCCCCAACAACCTTGCATCCTTCCTCCTTAGTACTACTAGGTGTTCCAAAGACCTGACAGAAGATGTGCTGGAGGGAGCAATTCCTGCTTGGGTGTTTGTTGCTAATGAAACATTTCATGCCACTCCTACTGGCAAGGTGGGCATAACACATGATAATGATAACGAAGAGGAAGATTTATGTTGGGAGACATACCTGCAACATGTGAACCTTGATGCTCTAGTGGGAGGCAAAGCCACACCAGTATCAGCAATAGACTTCACACAGGGCCTTGTGTATGCTGTGTGGCGCACCTCTCAGCTCCTTGGTGAGGGAGAGCAACAGGTGGTGGATTGGCTGAGGCAACTTTCACCACTTCCTCTCAACAAGGAACAGTTGGAAAATCTTGTGATAATGATTGGACAGCTGCACATCCATCTGGAGGAACATCCTGAAGACATTCATGAGCTGGAATGTGCGATTATTCCACAATTACAAAATGAACATTGTGCATTACAATCTTCTTCAGATGGTGAGAAAGTAGCTAACTCACCACTCAGGGTTGAAGCATACAACAGTTGTGTGTCAGAGGAAGACGGAAGCAATGTTCAGGCTTATAACAGTTGTAAGCCAAAAAAAGATGCAAACACTCATATATACATAAGTCCCAAATCAAAGAAAGGGAAAAGCAACGTTTGGAGTACCCAAAAAATGTCTGCAATGAAAAATAGAAAAGGAAGTCCAACATTACAAACACCAAGGCACAACAAAACTAAGAGACTTAAATCACTTGTGTCTAACATGAATGTAAAAGACCATAAAAGTAATTACAGTAAAAAGACAACAGTCAGTAGTCCTTCACAAATCATAGCATCTGAAGGAAATACACAATCAGATAATCATCCAGATGACTCTGACGCAACTCTTGTTCACAGCAATACAAATATAACTCTTGCTAAACCTGAATCAATGCTGGATGGTGCCATTGCTCAAATACCACTTGATTCTACTGCCATTTGTGAGCCAAATTCAACAGTCTTGTCTCATTCTAGGAGCAAATGCATAATAGAGCAGTGTGCTGTTGTCACTGCACCAACAACCAGCTCAGTGAAGTCCAAGGAGACAAAAGTCACCTCTCAATTATCTAAAAAGACAGTCGTCACCAATGGGTCCTCAAAGGGAACTGCTACCAACAATCAGCTTGGTACAAAGACTGTAGCCATAATTGAATCTTGTGAAGACACAGTAGCCATTCCTAACCTTGATGAAGATATTGTAACCACAACTGAGACTTCTAAAGAGACTGAGACCACCACTAAGATATTAGAAGAGTCTATAACCAATGATGACCCTGACAAAGAGATTGCAGACATTAGTGGAACCTCAGAAGTAACTACAGCCACTATTGAGTCCAATGAAGCTTACCTTAACAATAAGACTTCAGAAAAGACTGTGACCATCATTGGAACATCAGAACAAACTACAGCCACTACTGAGTTCAGTGAAGTGACTGTAAACACGGTTGAGTCTTCTAAAGAGACTGTCACTACCACAGAGCCTACAGATGAAACCTCAGAAGAGACCGTAGCCACCACTGGATCTGCTAAAAATACTGTAACCACTGCTGAACTAAATGAAGAGACTGTAGTCTTCAGGGACACCTTAGAAGATAATAAAGAAATCAGTAGAACCTCTGAAGAGACTGTAGCCACAACCAAACCTGCTGAAGACACTTTAGCCATCATTGATACCTCAGAAAAGAATGCAAGCCCTATTGAGCCTACTGAAAAGACAGTTGCCACCACTGAGCTTACTGACAAGTCTGCCATCTTTAGTGGAGCCTTAGAAGACACTGTAGTGACCAGTGGAATCTCAGAAGAGACAGCAGGGACTAGTGGAAGCTTAAAAGAGATGGCAGTTACCGATGGAACCTCAGAAGAGTCTGCAGTGACCAGTGGAAGCTCAAAAGTTATGGCAGTGACCAGTGGAATTTCAGAAGAGATGACAGTGACCAATGTAACCTCAGAAGAGTCTGCAGTGACCAGTGGAACACCAGAAGAGACTGCAGTGACCAAAGGAACCACAGAAGAGATTGCAGTGATCAATAGAACCCCAGAAGGGACTGCAGTTAGCAGTGGAATCTCAGTAGAGACTGCAGTATTCTGTGAGTCTTTTGAAGAGGTCTCAACTACTGAAGAATCTCTTGAAAACACTTATATGGACACTACTGTACTTGTTACAAAGAAATCAGCAACTGTAACGCCTTTAGAAGAAACTGGAACCAACAATGGAACATCAGGAAAGATTGCAGCTACTTCTGAATCTTGTAAAGAGACTAGGACCACTCGTGGAACTCCAGAAGAGACAATTGCTGCCAATGAATCCACTAAAAATACTGTGATTAGTGCAGGATTTTCTGAAGAGATTGCAGGCACCGTTGAAGCCTTTAAAGTGTCTGTGGCCTCCCCTGAACATCCTAAAGGAACTTTGACTACCCTTGGACTTGGCCAAGATATTGAGGTTACTAGTCAATATCCAGATGTTATGGTCACTACTCACGACACTACTGTTATACAAAAGTCTTCAGTGGTAAGTATTGCTACAAATGATCATTCCCCAAAAAATGTTGGTACAATTGTTCACTCTAAGGAAACTGCTTCCACCACACCTACTCTCTCTATTGCTGATGGAAATATCACCACTGCCACCATTTGTACTCAAGCCACAGGGTATGAGATGAATGATGTCATTACCAGCACTCGACACTCTGCATCTTCACCCCTCACCAACACAATAGTTACTGCAGACACAGGGTCCATGGCTAACACCACACAACTGACTATTGCTCCACAAGAGACAGTAGTTACAAAGAATACAAGTTCTAGGACAGTGAAGGCTGAAATTTCAAAGCCACAGATAATACAGTGTGCCAACGCTCTTAAAACTTTGGGATCCTCTACTACCCTGGTCTCGCCACCTAGTAAAAGTATTTCAGATAGTACTGGACAACATTCTGTGATAACAGTGTCACAAAATTCAATGAATTCCAAGAAAATTTCTCGCCAAGCCTTAGGCCATGGATCACATGCCATTTTGAAGAGAACAAATGAAGATGGTCAGAATATCACAAATTTACAAGAGAGTGCCTTAAGAAAAAGTCCAGAAACACAGACAGAGTTTGAACAAAAGAATGAACATCATTTTGATATTTTAAAACAAAAAGGCTCAAGTTCAAGTTCCAAGAGATCCTTCACTGGAATAAGCAACAGCCCAACAAAGGTATGCATTGTGACTGTACCCAAGAAGGGGAACACACCACATCAAATGGAGGACAGTGTTGGTCATGCCAAGAAGAAAGACTGTTTGAAAGTGGTTCATAAATACAAGACTGACACACCTTTTAAGAATAATGTGGTGCTGCCACCCAAAAATTCCAAAGACATGGAGCTGATACAAAGCAAGAAAGAACTTTCACAAGAAGTACCCTTAGTTGTTAGTAGCACCAAACCAACTCTGCATAGAAGTGAAAGGTTTTGCATCTCCTCAAGGGTAAAGACACATGAAAGCCACAAGGGTGAAAACTCACTAAAAAGTAAAAGAGAAAGTAAACGGCTGTACCAAAACACTTGTAAAGAAAGACTGAGAACAGAGAGGGTAGACAACAAGAACAGCCATGGTTGTTCACCAATCCATTTTGAATCTCACCAAGAAGGCAGAGAAGATAATAATAACACTGAGATCCCTTCTCTACCATCCTCAAGTGCATCTTCGAAAAGTGTAGTTAGGCTTGTTAGTGCTGATCATATCAAAGGTAAACTGGAACGCACTAATGAAAGTGAAAAATATGATTTGAAAGATACAAATGCTTGTACAATTCAGAAAGCAAATGAAAAAATTCCAACCATGAATGATATAAAACAAAAAGAATCTTATGTAGAGAGAATTCCTGGGATTGATAATAAAGTTCCTGATGCAAGTGTTAAAAAGGTTAAAAACGCAAGTGTAGAAAACTATTGTGACAAAGATGAAGTGGATGAAATACCAGAAAATTATATACATAAACAGATTAAGACGAACAAGAAGTGTCACCAACCTGTGATTCCAAAAAGTCATGAAGAAGTGATGCTTAAGAAAAAGAAATTTCATGAAAAAACACCTGGCAAGTCCTTACCATTAGAAGAAAACAAACAGTCAATAAAAGGCAAGTTTTCTTCCTCCATAACTACACCAGAAAAATCTATGAATAAAAGTGCCTCTGCTGTCACCCCAAACAAGCAAAAGGTAGCTTGTAGAACACCTAAGGGACTACCAGAGAAGAAGCAGAAGCTTACTTTTGAAGAGCTCATGAACTATGATGCTGCTTAGCATTGACCATTCCTAGGTATATTGAGCTCGCTGTACAAACGAATGTAAATATTGTAAAGTTTATTGT
Organism: Cancer borealis; assembly: GCA_036785275.1. Lineage (NCBI taxonomy): Eukaryota > Metazoa > Arthropoda > Malacostraca > Decapoda > Cancridae > Cancer > Cancer borealis. The sequence goes on along the minus strand of JAXIVD010001397.1, from coordinate 74,513 downwards.
GTCATTGGGTGTGCAGGCCTTTTTGCAAATTTTTTTATGTAATGAATCTTGGAAGTAATCATTTGAAGGAAATGGGAATTTTTTTTAACATGAATTATGCTGTGAATAAAATTCAGACAGCCACACACTCACACACTACATAAAATGCACCTTTTCATCACTTATGCACCTCTGCAACATATATAATGTACAACTTGATCGTGCTGTGGTCCTCTAACTTTTTGTAGGGGTTAGGTAACATACATCCACGAATACTAAAACGTTGCTAATTCTTGATTTCTGTAAAAAATTTACAGGTTTTTTAGGTATTTAGTTGAGAACTCGGAATTAGCCATATTTATTGGAACTGTATATGTTCTGCTTTAAACATCACAGGCTAATATTTCATAATCAGTATGATATCAAGTTGTATCCATTGGGGAATCTTCAGCTCTTTTTGACATTTTCAGTCTTCAAAATAAAAAAAATCATCAAAAAATAGATGAGATATCTGTGAGCAGCAGAGGTGATGTGCGTCTAATGTACAGACGACATCATGGGGAAAAAATGTTTTTTGGAGCTTTTCGGTTTTAGGAATTTCGGATATAAGATTGTGAACCTGTATATATATGTATATATATATATATATATATATATATATATATATATATATATATATATATATATATATATATATATATATATATATATATGTGTGTATATATATATATATATATATATATATATATATATATATATATATATATATATATATATATATATTTTTTTTTTAAATTAATTAATTAATTAATTAATTAATTAATTTATTTTTTTATTTTATTTTTTTTTCCCCAGTGGCTCTAATCCATAAATCATGGGACTGAAATTTTAGTTTAATCAATTTTTTTTGGGATAAAAGATATTAATATGTTGGATACACCTACCACTAGCACCCCAAAAGCCACTCAACCAATATCAAAACACATAGTAAGTACGTATGTTACTGTACCTTTGTAACTAATAAAAACTTTATATAAACTTAATTAAACCTTCAACAAAACACTCACAATTAACTGTATTAAACTTTTGAAGCCAACTAATTGAGAATTCACACTGTTCTTACAGTTCCATGAGGTCGTAGAATTCCTTAACCTTTTCCGTTATTAGTGGACCAGTCACAACACATCCCTTGGCTCCTTTCACAAAGAACATTCATAAATAACGTCCAACTGTTTAAACTGCTTCGTTTAATGTATGTCAATTTCCCATAGCTTGGGCAGCCTCAGAATTAACCACAAACTCGAGAAGTTTATTGTATTGTTTGCATATGTTGTAGAGAGTGGTTGATCAAATAATGTATTCTTTCATTGAATCAACACACTTCTATTTACACCAAGTGTGTGTGTGTGTGTGTGTGTGTGTGTGTGTGTGTGTGTGTGTGTGTGTGTGTGTGTGTGTGTGTGTGTGTGTGTGTGTGTGTGTGTGTGTGTGTGTGTGTGTCTCTCTCTCTCTCTCTCTCTCTCTCTCTCTCTCTCTCTTTTGCACACACAAGCACATCTCTTTCATAAATTTTACACTTTTGTTTGAAAATACAGGTTGTCTGGATAACATTAAGTGAAAATTTACTGTACCAAGAACAGCATTGTTCCTTTTTAGTCATCTAGTTTTTAATTTACAGTGGTATATTTCCAGATCACTTAATTTCATTTATTCAAGTTGTGTCCTAACATGTGATGATGGATGAGATTTAAGTCTCATCACCATTTGCCGAGGGAGGAAATTAGTAGTTGTAGGAACACGCAAGTGTTATGCAACACAAGGTATATCAACTACAGTTCTACTTTACAAAACTTATATAATAATTGACAATACTACTAGTGTTCAATGTTCTAAATTAAAGTTTATTCAGATAATACACAATCAGTAATGAAACTACATTTCTTAATTATTGGTATTGCCACTATTCAAGTGTACTGAATTCAAGACTACTGTATGTAGTTAATGCATGATCAATAATGAAATATGTTCCTTCTCACAAGTTAATTGCAGTGTTCTATTCGACTTGGTCATCTATTCTGTCTAGGTTTCTGTAAGGTTTGGCCTTGAAAAAGTTTGGTGTACTGCTAATCACATTTGATAATATTTAACCTGTACACTGCTAGCTACTTTCAATATTTTTTCTTCATAAATGGCTTTGGTATGATTAACATTGATGGAAAATGGTCATTATTTATCAAGTTTTGAAACATCATAGTATAGATTCTCTTAGGTTTTGCCCTGTGTGAAAGCTTTGTTCCAAAATGAGATTTCAACTTTTCTGCCATACTTTTTTTTTCTTTTCTGTTGTAACTTAGCCAAATGCCTAGGAACAAAGAGCATGCTAGCATTATTCCTTGGTAAGGTGATTTGCAAGGGCATAATAGTATAATTGGTTGTGAGGGTTTTATCACGTTTTTTTTTCCTTTATCGTAAATATATTAATAGATTTTTCGCAGTAGCAGATACAATACATAAGATGGCAATAGAGTGTGCCCTCACATGTAGTTGTGGAGATTTTGTCCAGAGAATGATTGCAGCAAGCCATACATCTCCCAACCAGTGTCAAGCACTAACCGAGGAGTGGGTCGAGCACCCAAGAGTGGCATGTGTATCACCCACGTATTGGTATTTGCCTGTACACAAGCGGTTTCAAGTTGTTGGCACCAAATTTGAATTTTTTAGTCTACTCAATTTTTTGACACAATGTAAATCGACATAAAAATCAATGTTTGTATACGTTATTGTAGAATCAATGAGGTGCAAAACTTGGTGTACTACTGTATTAGTAATTTTGTATAAGTTTTCCATTGGGTGTGCGGCACCAACACCGATATCCTCATGAACCACATCTCATCTCCTGGTGGTTGGTATCTACGGAGTGTGTACAGACCAATATTAACAAGAATAAGAGTACCATTTATAATCAACAACACCAAACGTGTACATTTGCAGTGATACTCAGCATTATGTTAGTGGTGATTACATGTTATAGGAGCGTTGCATTGATTTTCTTCTCAGTACCGTGTTTGGGAACACGTGTTTTCAAACATATTCCATTGGGATTTCAGCTTATTATTGAAATTGTTATATAGGCAATGAGTATTTTTGTTATTTTTTCACCAAACCTCATATTCCAAATTTTACTTCAAGGACACTAATTTTATTCATGGAGTAGCAGTAATACATGGTAAGTAGCTGAGGGCTACTCTGAAATTCTTGGATGGCTTAAAATAGTATAAGTCAAGAATAAGGGTATGCAACTATAACGAACTGCACCTTGAGATACGAGAATGTATGGATTCAAAGATTCCATTACTGTAGGAGGCTTTGAAGAACACAGGAATTGGGTAAACTAGTATACCTTTCATTTATTGACAGTATAATAGTGTATCCATCATATTGGTGGCACCTTATTAGTTGCATGAAAAATGTGGGAAAAAATCATGGGAAAGGGAGGGAAAGAACACACTTGCACCCATCTAGGTGACAAGAAATAGGGAAGGAATTTATGGAGCATTAAATTCAAAGATAATTTCTTATACAAAATTCAGATGTATTATTCATATCTCATACATTTGCCATATTTCTCCATAATCCATTTATTTATTTTTTTTTTTTTACCAAAGGACGATATATTTGTCATCATGATTAATTAATTTATTTTCAAATGCTGCATGTCAATCATAAAAGGTACATGGAATTACTTTTGAAAATTACGAGTTTTGTTTCTTAAATGATGATATTCCCAATAGGAAGTGTGACTTTTGGTGAGAATTATGATTTTTGTTTGAAATAAATATGTATTCCCAATAGAAATGAGACAAGTTACATACAAAAAGGTTTGCTCACAAACTGTATATAGAATTACTGAAGGTAGAGTCTTGCAGATATACTCTTTCAGTAAAGTAAATTATTACTTCAATTGTTTATTTCAGAATAAATACATCTTAATAATATTTTAGGTTCTTTAATGATCAATTATGTAATATCCATTGTCTCAATAATATATTTTTCATATTCAATTTATGCTTTATTTGTATCCACAGTTACAAAATTGTAATTGTATATATATCATATTTGTATCAACCTGAAAAACAAGGTACAAAAGAACTTGTTATATCAATACATGTTTTATTCATTGGCTTCCCTAAAAATTAAACCTGTAAAATGTACATACCAATTACATTTAAGTATTGGATACAGTGGGGTAGTACTGTTTTTCCACATCTTTATCCTTTTTTTTGACAAATTTAGAAACTTCAGGTGTCATGTCTAGCTCCTTTGCCGTCCCACTTTAACACTTCCTGGAGGCAGTATATAGTCAGTATATTCTCTCACTTGGATAAATCAATATTTAAGCATTGATTTTTGCTGATGTGGTTTCTTTAAAATTTAGGTTCACAGCTTGGGAGAAAGGCTGCCCAATTAATTTTTGGATATGTAGAAAAATAAACTTGGATCTGAGGAAATAACCAATAGTTTCCCACTTTATGCTAATAATTAATAAAAAAAAAAAGCTTCCAGTTGCTATATACTACCTATAATACCATGTACATTATACACAGACATTCTCCATTTCAAGACAACTCAACATGATAGGAGCTTACTGCACATTGTTGATGTCTGATGAAACATTTGGTTTGGATTTTGTCTCCACTCGTATGTACTAGATTACCTCCAGACTAGTATGTAGGTATGGTGGTTTGAGATAGATTTGTGTATGATACAAAACTCAGTGCAGCTGGAGAGACCAATTACTTCCGTCATTAATACTTTTATATCATGAGTAAATTTTGATTGTCTGGAATGCATGCATGGCAAAATGGAGAATCCCTATAGTATTCATGAGCAGGCTGGTATTTACAATTGTATGATACATGGAATTCATATTATGAATATTGCATTGATAGGTGCAGTTCCTTAGACCTACTATTCACCCATGATAATTAAGACGTCTGTGTGCAAGGCACCTGCAGAATGTTGTGATGAGACCTGCTACACGCTGGCTCCTGGGTACCTCTCTACTATCATGCCGACACCCTGTAGGGAAGAAATAAATGGAGTCAGATAGTCACAAATAATCTGATACAGGATTTTCCCAATTTAAAAGGACCATATTCTTCATTCTTACGTTCTATGCAATTTGGATTTCTCTCAGATTACATTTCAAAAGTATTCTATATACCAAGATATTATCCTCCTAAGACCAAGACCAAGATACACCCATGCATTCATACACTTCATCCTTCCTTGCTCTACAGACATTCCTTTTTCATTCAACACTTCACATAAAAAACAGATCAGCCACAATAATGGTACTAAGCTTGAGAGACTTGACATATATAATAGATTGAAAAGACTGGGTTTACCATCCTTGGAAGGGAGAAGAGAAAGATGTGACCTGATTACAATGTACATGATGAAAGGAGTAGAAAAAATCGACAGGGACGATTTGTTTATTTGGAACACAAGAAATGAAAGGCCACAGCAAGAAATTGAAGAAAACAAGGTGCCTAAGGGAAATCAAGAAATTTAGCTTTCCTTTTAGATGGAATGGCCTACAAAAGGAAACAGTGCAGACTAAAAATATTCATGAATTTAAAGCTAAAGTTTACGAGATATATGGAGACAGAACCCCACAAGCTTTGCTCACCTTCTGTATGTCAAAATTAGGTAAAGACGGCTAGGTAAACAAACACACACACACCAGAGAAACAAATAGAATATTTGGTGACAGTTTCAGGATGCTAAGATGTATATGGATGGCTTAAATTCCACCTGGATTGTAACACACTGCCACTGTGAGCCACCAACTCTGTAGACCAAACCAGGCAGTGATATTTCCAGATGTCCCTCCTGCCATGGTGGAAGGATAAGGTGTGAGTGGACCTCTTAAAGAGTGAGAATAGCTCCATCATGTCCCTGATTGTGGTCCTGCATCTGATAGAGAATCCATCAGAATGTAAGATGGGAGGTGAGCCATGTCTTACATAACCCAACCACAGAAAGAATTGTTTCCCGCAAATTTGTCTAGAATTCCTAAACTTTGAAAGTTTAATGAATGATAAGACAAAGTGAAGCATGGGTGTGAAAGCAGGTGGAAAGTGCATGGATGTGCAGCAAAGAATTCATAGAAAGGAAGTAAAGAAAGCAATAGACAAACTTAAGTGTGATAAATCTGCAGGTGTGGATGGAATAACTGCAGAAATGTTAAAATGTGGAGGAGAAAGTGGTAGAATGTACGTGCATGAGACAGAGAAATAACAGATGAGTGGAAGAAGGTAATTATTGTGCTCTTGTATACATAGTAAAGATGAGTGTAATGATTATAAAGGGATAAGTTTGCTTAGTATGCCAGGAAAAATGTATGGGAGAGTCTTGACTGAGGGGCTAATGGAAGTAACTGAAGAGTGAAAAATTGTATGCTGCCTCCATGGACATAGAAAGACTTGATAGGGAAGCTCTCAGGAACATTCTGAAAATATATTATGTTCGAGGATAGTCACTGGGAGGAATTAAGGCATTTTATGGGGAGGCAAATGCATGTGAGAGGGTGGATGGAGAGCTAAGTGAGAGTTTTCCTATAGGAGTGGGAGTGAGACAAGGATACGTGATGTTGCCATGGCTGTTTAATATTTTCATGAAAAGTGAATAAGAGAAATGAAAGCTAAAGTGGGGAATGTAGGTGCAAGATTAAAGATGAATGGGTTGGGCAGTGGTGGCATGCCTATTTGTAGATGACAATGTGTTGTTTGCAGAGAAAGAAGAGAAATTTAAGAGCGTGGTGGATGAATTTTATAGTGTTTATCGATAAGAGGTAGCTAAAAGTGAATACTAGGTGATGGTTTTTGGAAGAAGGAAAGTACACGTGGTTGACTTTAATACACCTTGTAGGCCAGCAATAGGAAGGTGTGAGATCGTTCTAGGAGGAGAGAAAATGGAGGAAATGAAAGTGTCTCAGTGTTTGGGAACATTGTTATGCAGACATGGAGGGCTGTGAAAGGCAGATGTGTCATAGGATCACTTAAAAGGGTTATGAGAGGAAGAAATGTGACCATGTAAAGGAAGGTTTAAGGAACAGTATTCTACCAACATTGACATATGGATCGGAGACTTGGACACGGAATAGCGCACAGCTGTCAAGAGGATGTGCTGTGGAAATTAGTTATGAGAGAAAAAATTGGCGAGACAAGGTGGAAGGATGAGAGCACTAAAAGCATGTATTAAAGATGTGGCATGAGAGCTTGTTCAAATGGAGTGAAGTGTAGTAGAATGGGTGAAATGAAATGCGTTGTGGTTTGGTTAAATGGAGAAAACGAAGAATGAGGAATTTGTGAAGAAAGTGTATGTGAGTGAAATTGATGGTCCTGGGAGGAGAGGAAGGCCAGTTGTAAGATGAAATGATAGGGTAAAAAGTATAGGCATGAAAGAATTGCTGATAGAGGAGGAGGGATTGAATTAGCAAGGAAAGAGTATATGAATAGGGAGGTGGAGACTCTTCTGATGTGGCCATCCACTTGGGGACGTTCTTGGAGAGAACGAGGAGTTAGAGACTATAGATAGATAGATAGCCTGGCATTGCAGAGCAAGAAGTTCACTGCCATTATTGGAAGAGTGGACAAGAGCATGGAAAGAGTGGGTGTTATGAAAACTTTAGACACTAAAATACTCTCTAAAGGTGATAACCTCTCCATGAAAGGGTGAAAAGGTTGGACAGAAACTCGTCCATGGTGGATTAGGAAGAGGTATTTTCAACTCTGCAGGTTGAGTCCTGAAGTTGGGTTGATGATCTAGACTCTAGAGGGCTTGGCAGGACATAGTGGGAGATGCAATGTGTCTCCTGTTCTTGTCTTGATGGGTTGTCCTGCAGTTGATATACTTCTGCTGTCATAAAAGAATGGTGCAGCTTACTGTGTGGATCGGGAGGAGTTGGTGATGATGGAGACAAACACCCAGACTGCCTACGAGGAGGCTTTCGTGGGTAGGTGTATCTATGACCTGGCTGTGCAACTGGGTGCAGGGGCAATAGGTTTTGTTTTCCTCTTTCTGAAATGCCATTAATGTGGCGAACCTGTTCCTAGTGGTGATGCAGGAGACCAGAACCTACTGCTGGACCATTTTGACAGGTGGAGAAGATGGCATTGTTGCAGGATTGGGTGATGATAGTGTTAACCTGCAAGGAGCCTAGGTTTTGTACAGTTGCTTGTTGATGCTAAGATTGTTGCATAGCTGCTGAGCATCCTGATTATAAGGACAGTGGACAGAGCTAGGTCCATGTGGCCCCCCCACACTATAAGTAGTGGTACAGTCTGGTGCAGGTGTTTTCATTGAGGTGGAATGAGGAAGGCCCACTGCACCATGAGCAACACGTTGCTGACATGCAAGTTATGATAGAATGTCTGATCTTTTGGCACCCATGACAGCATTATGAAGGGAGAAGGAAGGACTGTAAACAATATACCACTTGCATAATGGACACCTTGGTAGGTAAGGGTCCTCTGACCTTAAGGCATAGTCACTTCCTAGTGATGGTCCTTTGGAGGCAGTGGGATGGGAAGCAGGTGATCTCGACCATCTCACCCTAGGTTGGTGTTGTCTGCTAAGCATTCCTGTATTCTTTGCCGTCCCACTCAATCCTCCAGCAGGTAACCTCCCATTCCACCAATGGGAAGATGGGTTTCTCCAAGATGGGTACTTTGGAGATGTGCTCCCACATTGCCACTATCAGAGCTGACCCATTACCTAGGAAGTAGGTTTTCCCCTTGATGATATACTTACCAAAGGGTTACTGGTGGAGAGCACTTCAATGGGGTTGACAAATAATTTGTCCCCATTGGTGGCTCTCACAACGTGTGAGGCTTTAAAATACTTGTCTGGGAGTGAGCGTTGGTCCTAGGTGTGCTGTCTTCCCAGGAGTATCCTTGCTTGAGAAGGTACCTTCTCTCATTTGCAAGTAGTGGATGTTATGGCCTTTGCTATATCTCTTAGATGTGGATAGATGCTGGTGTTGGTGATTTGGCTTGTGGGGCTGTTTGTGCTGCACAGCTCAGCTATGCATCTCATTTAGACAATGGTGTCCATGAGAACCCTACTTTGAATGTTCATTCATAGTTCACTTGACACTGGTAGTTTCGAGGCTGTGGAATTCAAGCCGTTTGACACAGTTCAGTCAATGGACAGGAGTATTTTGGGACAAAACTATCAACAATGTAAACACTATTATTTTTTTTTTATCATTATTGGGTGTTTCTATGGGCTGTCACTGTATTTCTCATGCATATATCTTATTTCTTAATAATAAGAGTCACTAAACACAACTAAATGTTGGCATTGCTCTTTGTCCAGTTCAATACATTTATTCAATGTTTGGAGGTCTTCCAAACACAGTTGTCTCACCAGTCAGTGGTTAACAATCTCTTCTCTCCGTTTACCTATCCAAGGATGTGTCCAGAAACGTGATGGCACCTCAGCTTCCAAGGCTGAGCACATTTGATACAGGTATCACAATCCATTGTATACACTGTTATAACTGGGACAACAAACAACCACTTTACGCCAAATCAAGTTACATGTGTGAACAAAATTTTGGAAGATCTTGCCCCCTGAGTATCAATAATAAAAGACCAATTTTTTTGCCAGTCTGAAATGCACTTTACATTCACTATGAGCCAAGGATGGCTTCAGTGCTTCAAGGCTCATGCCAACCTACCACAACATGAAGGTGAGTGGAGAGGCAGTGTTGATATAGTAGCTGATACAGTAGTGTTTACAATGTACAGATACAATACTACAATATTGTGTGTTCGAATTACAAGCAAATTGACCTACGAATGACCACATGGAACCAAATCTGTTCATAAGTTGGACACTTGGTGAATGTATAAACTAAACTAAGTTATGAGGTACTCACTTGTCCGCCAGCAGCACATGCTGTGATACAAGCATACTGTCCATCCTCCTTGACAAGTCGGTGAGCAGCATGCATCAACAGCCGCACACCTGCAACCACATACAAGTCAATGAAATTTGACTCAACACACATGAATGTTGGAATGAACATAGAGTAGCAGATAAGCTATCTATTATGTGATACAGCTCTTTTTGCAGATAGTCAAAGCTGCAGAATCTAGTTACATAATTTGGGAGGTGTGATTCAAAAGGAAACTGAAGGTAGAATTATGTATATATTCTACAATTAAGGAAATGCTGGGAAAAAAATTGATGAGAAGTACTAAAAAGTATAGTTGCCTGCAAAAGATTAATGTGGCCACAGACTTCAGTGTGAAGAATTCACAGGCCATGTTAGTGATGGCAGCAAAATGTGTATGATGTGTGTGTGTGTGTGTGTGTGTGTGTGTGTGTGTGTGTGTGTGTGTGTGTATTTACCTAGTTGTAATGTACAGGGCCTGAGCTACATTCATTTGGCCCTGACTCTGTATCTAAATTTGTCCAGTTATTTTTTCAGTTGATGTACATTCTTTACTATTATCACTTCCTCCATTCCAAATATCAATAATTCTTTGGGGAAAACTGTACATTTTTGTATGGTTCAGGCAAATTCCTTTTGGCAATTTTTTCTTGTGTCCCCTTGAATATTTAGCCGCTCTTTTTCTTATTATTAGATTTTTTCTGTTTCCTCAATTTATATATTGTAATTAAGTTTCCTCTTTCTCCTCCTTTTCCTAATGTTGTTAGATGCATTTCTTTTAATCTTTCCTCATATGTTAGGTCTTCCAATTCTGGCACCATCTTAGTTGCAATTCTGTGTTCTTTCCAATTTCAACACATGCTTTTTCTTGTGCGGGGAATCATATTACTTCTGTATATTCCAGTTTTGGTCTGATCATTGTAGTTATAATTTTTCTCATCATATCTTTATCTAGGAAATGAAAAGCCATCCGTATATTTCTTAGCATCCTGGAAAGTGTCACCAAATATTCTATTTATATGTTTCTCTGGTGAAAGTTGTCCTGTATTACCACTCCCAAATCTTTCTCTTCTTTTGCTATTGATCTATCCTAACTTATACGTCCATGACGGTCTCATTTCAGTCTTTCCCATTTTCGCATTTTTTGGCATTAAATTCCATTTCCCATGTCTTGCTCCATTCATATATCTTATTTATATAATTCTGTAGCTCCTCACAATCCTTGTGGTTTCTTATTTTTCTTAGTAATTTTGCATCATCTACAAACAGACTTATGTAACTGCTTACTCCTTCTGTCATGTCATTTACATATATTAAAAACATTATTGGTGCCAAAAATAATCCCTGTCCCCCCACCTTTTTTTTTTTTTTTTTTACTTCACTACATTCTTATTTTTCATCCTTTACTACTGTTCTCATTTCCCTTCCTTTGAGGTAGTCTTCCATCCAGTTTTTAATGTTTCTTTCAATCCCCCAGTGTGTTCCAACTTCCATATTAATTTTCTGTGCGGAACCTTATCAAATGCTTCTTTTTTTTTTTAAAGTCTAAATATATGCAATCCGCCCATCTATCTGTTATTTGTGTTTATATCTATCATTCAAGTAAAAACTTAATAAGTTGATAACACATGAACTTCCTGTTTTGAATCCAAATTGTCTATCTGTTATTATTCCTTCTTTTTCTAAGTATTCAGTCCATTGATTCTTGATGATCTTCTCACATATCTTGCACACTATGCTGGTCAATGACACTGGTCTATAATTAAGTAGTTCTTTCTTGCTTCCATTCTTGTAAATAGGCATTATATCAGCTCTTTTTCATTTTTTAGGGACTTTTCCTCTTTTAATAGAACACTCAATTATATCATGAATTGGTTCAGCCATTTCTTGTCTACACTCCTTCAATATGTATCCTGATACTCCATCTGGTCTTATTGCTTTTCTTTCATCCAATTTCTCTGTAAATTCCTTTATCTCTTTTCTATTTATCCTGATTTCCCGCATCAAAATTTTTTTCTTTGGTCCTTGTAGCTTTTTAGTTACATTCTGTTGTAAATACTTCATGAAAATTCTTATTCAGTGCTTCACCCACTCTTTGGGTTCTCATATACTTCCTTATTTTCCTTCAATCTAATTATACTTTCTTTGTTTTCATCAATAAATCTATATATAAAGCTTTGGTTCTTCCTTGCATTTGTCAACTACATTTTTTTCATATCTCTTCTTTTCTTACCCTTACATATTCATTCCTTTCTAGTATATATTCTTTTCCTTTTCTGAATTAGTTTTCTTTTCATTGACCTCCATGCTTCGTCTCTTCTCTTTTTAGCTCTTTCACACTTTCTGTTAAACCAACCTTTCTTCCCCTTTTTCTTTTACTTTATAAAATGAATGTATTTCTTGACTCTTTGCTCGTATATCATTAGGAAAAAATCATTGAAAAACCTCTTCATTGCAGTGGTTTGTTTTTGCATAATTCCTTCTTTTCTTTATATACGATTCCTCCAATTTGTTTTCTATGTCTGCATTAATTTCTAGGACCACATGGTCACTCCTTCCAAAGGGGCATTCATGATTAATATCTTTTTTCAAATTTATTACTTTGGTAAATAATAGATCCAATCTTGATCCAATCTTCTCTATATTTTGTACAATTAGTTATCCATTGTATCATTGTATTATTCACCATTAGTCTCAATAATGCATTTCCTCACGTATTTTCACCTATGCTTTCAAATGTCTCCCACTTTACTTCATTAAAATCTTCCACCAGTGTTACTCTTTGACTGCTTTTAATAATCTTTTCTAAGCTCTCTAGATTATTTTGTATCTTTTCTTCATGTTCTTTTTTAGTCCAAAAGGTTTCTCAATATTGTGTCTTAATCTGTGCACATATTAATTCTGCTTTTCCTTTTCTCTACATTTATCACTTTTATCTTAGATTTTATCATCACATTTCCTTTTCTGCCTTTTCTATCTTTCCTCCATTTATCATAATTATTATTATTCTCAATGTTAGTTTGAATGTCCTCACATAGTTTTGTTTCTGCTAGGTTTCTTTTAGTCTGTCAACCCTAGTTTTCTTGGAATTATTCCATCTATGTTGTTACTGATTTATTCTTCTCTTTTTGTTTTCTTTTTAACATCTGTGGTTTATGTACCATTTTATTATCCTGTTGTTCTTTACTCAAAAAAAACCCTTTGTTTTTTCCTCCGTCGTTCTTATGCATACTGCATATTATTTCTACTTTGCCTCTTCCTTCAATTTTTAAATTTTCTGTCTCTTCATTCATATTCTTTTTAAATAAACAAATCTTTATATTCTTCAATATCTCTGAGTTTGTAAGTCCTCTGTTATTGTCTGAGTCTTTAGTCTAAGCTTGATTAGTCTTAGACTCCTTCAATGAATGGAACCTGACTCATTACTTCCTCTATTTCCTCCTAAAATTTAGTTTCCTCATCTTCATAATTTGTGTGTGTATGTAGTATACATGACCTGAGCTATACTCATGTGGTCCTGTTTCCGCTTCTACATTAGTCCAGTCATTCGTTTAGTTGTACATTCCTTGCCATTATCACTTTTTATTTAAGTTCATTCCAAGTATCCATACTTCTCTGGGGAAAGATGTACTTTATGTTTGTGTCTGCATATCGTCCTGGTAGTGAGTGATGAAACAGAAAGAGAGGCCTTTTAGAATGATTTGGATGACTTGCAGATTTTTGAAGTGAAGGTAAATATTGTGTTGTTAAGGGATCTTAAAGTTGGTGTTGGTGATGAGGTAGTTGAGACTTGTTTTGTGGGCACAAGGTCCCTGGGAGAAATGAAAATGGAGAAAGAATGATACAACTATGAGTAGAGAGTTGGTGGTTGCAAACACCTTCAAAAAGAAGGTTAAACATAAGTATAGATGGATGATACTAGACAATGGAAGACTAGTAAATAGAGCAATGATGGATACAGAAACTTCTCAATTTACGTGAGTATTGTGTTCCTGGAACATGCATGTATTTGTAATTTTGTGTAATGTAAGCATAATTTTTCCATATAGTATAAATACATGTAAAATCTATTCCATCACGTTATTGTAAAGAAATTTTATTAAAGAAAAAATACTGGCTTTTTGACATTATGTTAAACCAAACACCTGTATTTCAAACTTGTGTAAAACGAGTTATTTGTATGCTTTTTTTAAAATTTTCTTTCTATATCACAAACTGTTGGCGTTGTTAGATGTGAGTTTTGAGAGAGGAAGTGGGAGTTATGTACGACCACTTCCTTATGAAGTGAAGGGTAGGTATGAAGTGGGTGAACATTAGACAAGTGGGGAGGCAAAAAGCAGTCAGAAAGTAAGTTGAACAAAAAGGAGGAAATAGAGGAATACCAGGTGAGGATTACAGATGAGTGGAATGTGAAGAGTGAAAGAAAGGTGATGTGGAAGAGGAATGGCAGCAGTTTGTGAATGCAGTAGTGGGTTGTAGAGAAAAAATGTGGTAAAAATAAATAAATAAATGAATAATAAAACAACAACAACAACAACAACATATGGGTAATATTTTAGAAAGACTAATAAGGATGAAGAACATCAATTTTTGTGAGGACTGACCTGTAGCACCAAATGGATGACCAATGGACAGAGAGCCGCCCCATGTATTCAGCTTCTCCAATTCAGGGGCACCAACCTTTCCAGACCTACCCTGGTATGTCTTTCCAAACCAATCTGAGTCCATGGCTTTCATGTTGGACAAAATTTGTCCAGCAAAGGCTTCATGAATCTCCCAAACATCAATGTCAGAGTTCTTGAGTCCTGCTTTCTCCAGTACCTGAGATAATTTAGGCAGTTATCTTTTTCAATCTGTTAAGTATACCAGCATTCAATATGATATTTCAAAGATCTGTAAAAGTAATAATAATAAATAAAGAACAGAAAAAACATCTATATATTCTATAATTCATCTATAATTTTTGATTCAGATGAGTGATGAGGACCTTTGGTGTGGCATAGGCGGGGCCAAGCAGGAGCTGGTCCTTGGGATCCTGGGAGACATATGTGAAATCTCTGATGTAGGCCTTTGGCTTCCATCCCATCTCCTTAGCTTTCTCCTCAGTGCACAACAAGCAGGCTGAAGCTCCATCAGTCTGCAACCAACAAGAGTTAAATATTGAGTTAAAAAAAATATCAATATCAAAATTTGCAACAAACTGCTGATACTTTCAGGATGCTAAGGAATATACGGATGCTTTTTTTTTATTTCCTAGATAAACATGTGATGAGAAAAATTATAACTACAACAATCACACCAAAACTGGAATATGCAGAAGTAATATGGTCCCCGCACAAGAAAAAGCATACTATACGTTGAAATTAGAAAGAATACAGAGAATTGCAACTAAGATGGTGCCTAAATTCGAAGACCTAACATATGAGGAAATACTAAAAGAAATGCATCTAACAACACTAAAAGAAAGAAGAGAAAGAGGTGACTTTATCACAATATATAAATTGATGAACAACCTGAGGAAACAGACAGAAAAGACTTAATATTGAGAAGAAAAGGAGAGGCTAGAGATTTTGGGGGACACACACACACAATAAAAAAAAAAAAAAAAAAAAAAAAAAAAAAAATAAATAAATAAATAAAAAAATAAAAAATAAAAAATAAATAAATAAATAAATAAATAAATAAAATAAATAAATAAATAAATAAATAAATAAAAAAAAACTTGCATGATACAAAATAGTAGTCTTTCCCAAAGATGTACAAAGGAAGAACAGACAGCAACAGTCCTACTGGACCTAACGAGGCTGTCCGTGTAGCTACGCTACTACTAAATATCTACTTGAGAGACAAAAGGACAGCAAAGTGGAAGGCTCCTTCCCACCCACCCCTTCCTCTAGCCGAAGCTGGCTAGAAGAGAGTGATACCATGTAGTATGGAAAAACTATCATGGAATTTGTATAGGAAAGTGAGAAAAAATGAGTAATCTACACTATTACTAATATATATATATATATATATATATATATATATATATATATATATATATATATATATATATATATATATATATATATATATATAACCAGGAGTGAAATATTCAATTTGGTGAATAGATACAAAGTGCTTATCAAATTTCTTCTTAGATGCTTCAATTGGTAACTATTTGTACTGGGAGAGAATTCCAAATATTCACTTTGTGTCTTAGTTACAGCATCCTCAGTAAAGTCACACTCCCTTAGGCCTAAATTAGGTTGAGCTGGGGTTATTTCCTGGATTTCATAGGTGTTTTCAACAGTAAAAACAGATGCAGAATAATCATTTAGTACTTAGGCCATTTCTGATTCTGTGTTTATTACCTTACCGGTTTCTAGGTGAAGTGGGCCAATATTTATTGTGAATCTTTTTATTACGTACATAGGAGTAAAATCCTTTGGGGGTTACATTTTATTTTATTTGCAATATATATATCAAGATCTCTTTTACTTAGTCTGATCATCTTTTTTGTTTCAATTCTAAGACTTTCATATTCTATCTTATAATTTTTGTTTTGTGATAATATATTTATTAGAAGCCAATTAATTATTAGAAGCCAGGATGAGAATTTAAAACGATATCAAAGCTAAAACTAATGTGAAAGTGTGGCGTAGATGCACTTTTCATCAGTTTGCACGCCAGATCATCTGTACATTTTGACTGAACAACTGTTATTTCGTGTTTATTTTATTGATCTATTTTTTATTTCAGAGATGGCATCGTGTGTAATATGTCAAGACGATTTGGGAAGAAATTATATCAGCATTGGATACATGGGACGAATGACTTTGGTGACAGCAAGTCTGAAAAGATAAAATAGACTTCACCACCTGTTCCAGACGATGGATCTTCTGCAAGTGTACGCTGCTTATCGCAAAGTCTACACCCCTGAAACCAGCATTAAGGCACAGAAGAGAAAGCTAAGTGAAGCACCAACTTAGGAAGATGCAGCACCAGCCACGCTGAGATCCAGAACCCCGTCTTCAATATAGCGAATCACTGCTTGTTTTGTTCAGGGACCATAGAAACTGATGGTAAACTGGTTCTCAACCAAGGAAAAGCTTCAGCAGTGTTGCAACTATTGAATTCAAGGACAGTGTGTTGAAACACATAGGAGAAAGATGTGATGAGTCGGGTAACACAGTTGGCAAGATAATAGACGGAGTCATAGATTTGGTAGCAGCTGAAGCAAAATACCAGTGTGTGTGTTAGGGAGTTCTTTACTACTACTGTGAAAATAAAATGTGTTGGCAAACCAGCAGATGCTGTAAAAGATTTTGCTTCCAGTGCACTTTGCTCATTTCTAGCCGAGAATGGTGAATGTCAGTATTCCATATCTGTGCTTATGGAACACATGAAAACATTTCTACAGGGTGAAGAAGGATACTCCATCAAATATTTCAAATAAAAGCTAAAGGAATGTTATGGTGATGACACCATTATCAAAAGCATTCCTTTAAAGAAAAGCATTGTCAGTTTTCATGACACTGCACACTGGGTCCTTTGCGAAAAGTGGATCATGGACAGAACAACTGGGAAAGTTATCAAATAATTGATATGGCCACATCCATTATTAATGATGATATTCGCCTGTTAATGTATGATCTGTGAATATTCCACAATGGAAGACACCGAGAATAGTGACACCCTGATTCCTGAGTCACTTAACCAAGCTATCATTTCAACCAGCAGACCAAAGTCTTTCATCTCACCAGTACTACTTGCCATAGCGTTGTACATACATTGCAAGTATCCCTGATAGACATCCTAAGTAGTATTGGTTTTGCTGATGATTACAAGGAGGTATAATGCTTTGAGAATAGTCTCATATCCTCTTCTGAACCTTCCTAAGGCTTAAATTCTTTAACTCAGTTTGTTTGATAATGCTGACTTCAACGTAGCTTCACTGACTGTTCACAACACATTTCATGCTATGGATGGAATAGCTTGTGTGACTTCTCCAGGAACAGTGAATAGGTCACCCATTAAGTGCACAGTGAAAGCACCATCAGCTGAGCTACTTGGTACCTTTAGGGAAATCATCAAGATATACAGCAAGCCAGCACTTCCTGGTCTCCACTCCGTCACAGTAGAGCCTTTGAAGATTAATAACAATCAAAGACTTCAAGCAACAGCTTTTGATTGCATTTGGATGCTTGGATATGTACTGAACCTAACACCCTGTCTTCCTTGGAGTGAGTTCATGAAAACAGTTGTGAGAAATGATGAGTTTTGCACCTCCAGAATTGAAACCTTCCCATTCATCAATCTTGATCCGAGCAACCCAAGTACCATCTACACCAGTGCTACTCAAAGTGTGGTACGCGTACCGGTGCCGGTACGCAAGCCATGGTCTGCCGGTATGCGAAGAGATCCCAGGAAAGAAATAAACAGTAGTAAAATTCCACGCCACAGGAGACTGGTGGAATATCTGACTCAGGTTTTTTTAAACACTTTCATTTTAGTTTTATATTTATTATGGCTTCATTTTTCATTTACTCACTCATGTTAAATGTGATTTTCATACAACTAACGAATGTGATATAATGAACAGAAAAACAGTGAACTAAATACACATGAGGCAGTATGCCAACACCTTCATGATGTGCCGTGTAACCTTGACCACACCAAGAACACAGATGGATGCTGGCTAATGTGTTGCCAAAGTTGCGTTGTTTTTTCAGCCCCCCCCCCCCCCCCCCCAATAAAAATCTGCCGGTACGCCACCCCCCCCAAAAAAATCTACCGGTACCCCACATCAGATAGTTTGAGAAGCACTGATCTACACTGCACTGTGTTTTGCTCAGGAACTCTGTGAAAAGAAAGATCTGAAAACTTGTCCTGTCACCTTTGATCAACCTCTATTTCTGAAGGCTTCAGAAATAGTTGCTTCTTCCAGTGACTTGGACAGAGTGATTGTGTGTCTTGGGGGGCTTCATCTTCTGATGTCATATCTTGGTAGTGTAGGCCAAATCATGACAGGGAGCGGACTAGCAGAACTGTGGGAACAAGTGTATGCGAAAGGGTCAGTGTTGACTGGTCATGACTTCTCTCAAGCAGTCTGTGCTCACATTCTCACCTTGCTAGCTCTCAAACATGTTTTGATGGAGAAGTCAGACTGGCTGAATCAGACTGACAAATGTGTATAAAGCTGCTATTGACCAAGATGAAGGTACTACAGATATACGAAAGGGCGAAAATGTGAAGCAGTTCCATCAATTTGTTTCACAATACCTACAAAAAGCTACTAGTCAAAGCAAAACTGGAAAGCTATGGGTGCAATGAATTCATCAGGTTCTCCTCATGCTGAACTTCTTCAGAGCTTAGAGGACAGGTGACTGCAAGCTCCACCTTCACTACATGAGGGAAATGATTTCACAATTTCATGTAGCCGTCTGCCAGACTCTCTCCAGCAGATGGAATCCATTAATGAAGTCATGCCACCAGATGAATATAGGCTATTTTCCAACAAAGGTTATTTCAAAATCCATCAAGCTGATGAGTTCTGGGCTGGAAATTTCATTGACCAAATGATTGAGCAGTTCTTGATGAGGATGCTGAAGACAAGTGGAGGAATGACCCATGGCCGTGGTATCACTGATAATACCTTGGCAAAATGGGTCCATGCATTACCTCGTTGTGTTCCAGTCTGTGATGCTCTGAAGAAGTATTCTGTGCGCACAGCTACCTCAGGGCAACATGAGGATCTATGTTCATCCACCAAAGCAAAATGCAACAGAGACCATGGTGTCTTCCAGAAGTGGCTGAAAATACATCAACCATTCACTGGTTATCAACCAGACCATTTTGTGTCTTGCTACTGTGGTTGTAGCAGATGTCTCAAGTCAACTGTAATGATGCATTGAACATTGGCCTTCAAGATAGCCCGGAAACACTTCACAGAGGTCACACTGCACCAAAGAGACAAGGTGAAGACAATGAGTGATAAACAAAATAACATCACTATCAGGGAGAAAAACACAAGTCAACAATCCTGATCTGTTCTTCAACAGAATCAACTGTGTATTGAAGTCAAGCTCTGAGCTGGAAGAGTTTATGTCACATAAGCTTGCCCCTCAACCTTCTCCCCTGTTTCATGAGGAAGTCAAACAAGAGTGTTCTAAGTACTCTCCTGAAGTTGTTTGTCCCTGTGCAACCCAACATGCCAGACAAGTGTCACTATATTGTGGATGGAGGTCACCTGCTGCAGACAGTGGTGTGGCCACAACAATCTAACTACAAAGATGTATGCCATGAAACACTATGGAGCACTCACTACTGCTGTATTGGATAGCTATAACACCATCTCTACAAAGGCAAAGCAAAGAAAGCCACATCTATAGTCTTCCAAATCGTAACATAGATTGATTCCTGGTGGGGCAGAATCCAGTATTTCCATGGATCCAACGCTGCCTGTCTACGTGAACTAGCCAGTTAAAGCTTGATGTAAAAGGCATATAAAATGCTTTAACGAAATTTGGCAGCGTTGGACCCATGGCAATACTGGATTCTGCCCCGCCAGGAATCTATGTTAAGATTTGGAAGACTATAGTAACATCTTGTTTGACCAGAAAATGCAAACCACTACTTCTCAGACTGCATTTCTGTTCAATGGTGACAATAAGGAGAGACTAATATAAATGCATAGTGTCATTATATGTCAGTCAGGCATTCTAGTGAAGCAGGCTATGGCTGATGCCGATTCCCTGATTGTATCAAGAGTTCTTGTTAGCAGAGTCAGGGAAACCTGTGTTTGTTGTTGGTACAGACACTGACATACTGGTAATGATGGTGACTCAAGCAGTTACAAACGTGGATGTGTACATGCTGTGTCGGAAGAACCCCATAACACTGTACAGGATTCATGACATTCAAGACAATGCTGGCAACACAAACTCGTATCTGATGGTGCTCCATGCAATAAGTGGTTGCAATACTGTGCCTGAGTTATATCCCCAGGAGTAGCGCAAGGCATTCAATCCGGTACATAAGAAGAAAGAGTATGGTCATCAAATCTTCAACAGTATAAGGAGCACTCACCAGCAAGTGAAAGCTTCCTCCTGAAGCTATATGGAGCTAGCAGCAAATGTGCTTCACTGGATAAGTTCTGATGCATTGCCTACTAAAAGGCAATCAGCAGGACCTCTTACATCAACCTTTCAGCTGTCAACATTACCACCAAGTGCTACAGCTACACAGTATTCCTTCAGAACATACCTAACAGTGCAGGAGTGGATGGGGAATGTCATGGAGCCAACAGAGTGGGGATGAAGACTGAAAGATAACAACCTCACTCCCATTGAAACAGATCAACCCATAGCCTCTGATCATGCTAAACATGGTCTCGTGCTGCTGCAGAGCAGATGGATGTGGTGTGTTATGCGGTTGTAGGAGGCTTGGGGTGCACTAAGTGCAATGGCCAGACCAGCTCCGTCACTGCTGGATGTAGATGGAGAAAGTGACAAATTTTGACCAGTTTCCCCAGACAGTGATGTAAAGTATAATAACTATGTGTAAAACTGTATATCTAGGTGTAAGGCTACTTTGCAGGTAGCAATTTTTTTCCTTTTAATAACTTCCCTTGCTGTAATTGTGGATCTCAATTGATGCAGTGTATATTTTCCTCTAATACAGTGTATGCTTGGTGTAAATATGCTGTTTGCTGGATAAACTTACATGTTGTTGCATTTCTTTCACATTATTGTATGCAAACTTTGTCATTGTTCAAATGACACACTTGAGGTGTCTGCATGACAACAAGTGCAAAAATAGAAATGTGCAGATAAGTGGAAAGCTGATTTATATTGAATAATTTATGTCCAACCAACAATCGTGTTTGAGTTGTATTGCCCTATCAAATTATAAGGTTATCTTTACAGTAATGTTTTTATTGAACTCCCCGTATTTGAAAACCTATATTTTTGCCACTTTGGTTGCCTTTCTATCATGTCTGAAGCTTCAGATATGAGGAAGTACCAAAGTGATGGCCATTTTGGACGCCATCTTGAATTTTTGCTGAAGCTCAAGCAGGATTTCACGTCACAATATTTAACTGATGTCACAGCGGTACCCAATAAGACGCTCCCCCACCATTCCACCATCAGTTCAGGTTCTACCTCCCCACAGTCAACAACACATCAGCTGCTTCGCTTCTCCCTGATTGAAGTTTGCCTGGGAAGCTTTCTCCTATACAGTCCTAAGTTGACTGTGGGTGAAATATATCTGGATCTACGGATGCATTTACTGTCATATATATTATTTACTATGCAGTTTGGAGCTGTGGGTTGGTTCCTACCACCCTAGAAGACAATATATGGTGTTTATCTGACTTCGCTTCTCCCTGGTTGAAGTTTGCCTGGGTAGCTTTCTCCTATACAGTCCTAAGTTGACTGTGGGTGAAATATATCTGGATCTACGGATGCATTTACTGCCATATGTATTATTTACTATGCAGTTTGGAGCTGTGGGTTGGTTCCTACTGCCCTAGGAGACAACATATGGTGTTTATCTGACCCTCTCTGTCTCTCTGGTTGCACAGTTTAACGTCGCCAGCCAGGCGTGAGGCGTCCCTCTTCTTCGTCCTCTAGTAGCAAGAAGGGTGGGAGCTTGGAGAAGGACGAATTAGATAAGTCTGCTAAGAGGAGTCAGTCTTTGGTAGATATTTCCACACTCCCTCCTCCAGCTTGCGCTTCTCCGCCTTCACGTGTTAGGCTGAGCACTCTCCCGTGCCTGGAGAGGGTGTTAGTAACTTGTATATCTGTGTCCATTACTGCTGCACTATTACGGTGACACTGCTGCACCATTACGATGGCACTCTGCAACTTTGAGGAGTGCCATGCTTCCATCCAGACCATCTTTGCTGCCATTTAGCCTGTCACTGAGATGTGTTCTACCATCCTGCACAATGACTAAAACTTGAACATTATACAAATAACAAATATAAACATGAAAATAATAATAAATTTATAGTGTTACACCCGCCGAGCCCGACATTGTTCTTGTGTTGCTTGATTCAGACTTTCCAACTTCACTTTTTATCTAACTTAACCTAACCTATAAAAATTTAACCTAACGGTGAGGGTTAGGTCGGCCTCCGTGGTCAGTTGTTAACACAATAAAGAGATACTTATTCTCTGAGTGCTACAACCTTGATGACATGACTGTTCGTGATTCATATGCTCTTTGATAAAAT
This sequence comes from Cancer borealis, assembly GCA_036785275.1. Lineage (NCBI taxonomy): Eukaryota > Metazoa > Arthropoda > Malacostraca > Decapoda > Cancridae > Cancer > Cancer borealis. The sequence goes on along the minus strand of JAXIVD010001397.1, from coordinate 51,342 downwards.
CATATGTGAACGGTCCTGCAGAGCGCCATTGGCTGAGTGGAACCTGTTATATAACGACAACAAGTAACAAGTAAGTAACAATTTACATCTGATGAACGAAGTCATTGTGACAGAAAAGCAATAGATGAGTGTGTTATATGTGCAAAATACACCCTTTAACGCCTAGGTGACCTTCTTAATGAGACGGGTGTAACACTGTAATAACACCTAAGTAACTTGTGCTAGTGAGGGAAAGTGATGTGTTAGATACACTCAAAAGTGATTCCCAAAGTGACCTGACCTAGGAATGGAAGCAGCTGTTGCTTTCTTGCCATATTAGTACCTTGGCAAGTGCTACTTCCAGTCCCATACCTTTTCAGACTGTGCCTCCATGTCCTCTCGCTCTGTCTCGGGCGGATGATCAGACCCTGAACGATGCCTTATATCAGTTCCTCAAACAGTCAAGAGTGGAGCTTTGTTTACCTGAAGATCACGGTTTTGTTTCCCATCATAAAGCCGGTTTGGGCACGCGAGGGTTATCCTAAACTTGATGGACCTTAATGTTCATGTGCCTTATATTTTTTATTTTTTATTTTTTAAGATGGACACTCTGAAGGATGTGATTCCTTTAATCCTCCCTAACTGTTTTTTTGTTACAGTTGATTTCAAGGACGTCTATTATTCAGCAGAGATATCACCTTACAAGACTTGTCCTCTTTTATTGGTTTAGCGGTGGCTTCTGGCCCTGCTGTAGAGTTAGCTCCTCTCTGTTACAGGTACCTGGAGATTATTCGTATCAGGGATCTCTCTCGGTCCTATGGCAATTATCATTCCTGCGTTGTTTGAGATGCTCATGCCCGGGAATTAGTCACATGGTGAGTGACTAATGTAGTTTTTCAGGAGAGATCGCTCCGCTCTTCTTCTCCAACATGTTAGCTGTTTACAGATGCTTGCCTGACTGGCTGGGGTGCTTCGATGGGGGACTTTACAACTGGAGGTCACTGGGCCCACAAGGACCTGGATCATTTAAACTCTTTGGAGTTAAGGGCCATTCTGTTGGGCTTGCAGTCACTTTGTCGGGATAAGAATGGCTCATATTAAGCTTCGCTCTGACAACACCACTGCGGTTGCATGGATTGATCGTTGTGGTAGCACACGACCTACACTTCATGCTTTTACAGAACGGTTTTTTGAGTGGGCTGCTTCTAGGGATATTATTTTGTTGGCACAGCATGTACAGGGTTTATACAATGTGACAGCAGACACAGAGTCTAGAGTCAGTAGGATGGATAGTGAGAGGATGTTACAGCCGTGTAATTTCAGGATGGTTTGTCAGCGTTTTTATACTCCTGATATCAATCTTTTTGCTACACAGATAAATGCTCAGTTACCTGACTATGTTTCTTGGAGGCCAGACCCATCTGCTATGTCCATTAACCCTTAACTTCCGGGTGGCTAAATTATTTTTCGTTTCCATCTCCGGGTAAATTTTGGAAAATTAGGAAACGCCAGAAGATAATTTTATCTATAAAAACCAATTTATATTTTTTATTCTGAGTGCAATGATGTACTATCCTACGCGCTATGACCTATGGAAGTAAAATTATCGTGTATCACAAATTTCTTTCCGAAATCGCGTTGTAGCCCGTAGCCCGCGGCGCAGAAATGACCTGCAGTGCGATATTGCTGCCCGTGAATCTTTCTCTCTCTCTCTCTCTCTCTCCTTTTGGGAATTTCTTTTGGATGAAATAATTGTACTTCCAAGAGAGAGAGAGAGAGAGAGAGAGAGAGAGAGAGAGAGAGAGAGAGAGAGAGAGAGAGAGAGAGAGAGAGAGAGAGAGAGAGAGCGAGAGAGCGAGAGATCCTCCTCTCCGCTCCCTGCGATAAGGATGAAAGGGGAGATAGCGTAGGCCGTAGGCACACACAGCTGTCCTCCCCTACCACCTACACACTCACCCAGACACAATTTGTGTAAAATGAGTATTCAGTGAATTTTAGAAGTAACACTATTGTTGTCTCACAATCGCATAACACATACGTTTTTAGTCCAAAGCGATGCCGCTTTGATGGTATATATTGTTTGAATGCTAATCTCCCCTTGAAAAGCATCAATGATTCATTTATAACCACATTTTGAAATGGTTTGAAATAAGACTTGAATTTATTTGTAAGACTTTGCAGCACTGGTCTTATTCTCCACAGTGGATCCGCATTCTGATCACTAGAAAGGTGAAGAAATCTTAGCATATTGCTGTATCTGTCTCTGGTCATATGTCTTCCAAAAATTGGCATGTATAACATATCACCCCTGTTCCAATAATCATGTTTTACTGCTTTTCGACAGTGAGGCATTAGTAGAGTCAGAGCTATGAACGTCAGAAGTTCATCTCTCGTTGTGTTGACCCATTCTTTCTTGTGCGAGCCAGGGAGCACATCGTAGGTTTCAGCATACTTGGCATGATATCTGTTGGTATCAGCCACTATAAGATCCAGTAATTCATTATCTAGGAATGCCATAAAATAATCACAGTCATGATGGACTTCTGGAAATTCACTAGTTATGCCAACAGGTTCACCAGCAAACACGGGCATAGTTGGAGTAAAATCATCACATTCGTTCCACCTAAAATCATCTGCATTTGCAGCAGCACCTGGGGAACCTTGTGCTGCAATTCTAGGTCTCATTATACCTCTGCTACGCCCACGTGACCTTCCACGCCCACGTGACCTTCCACACCCACAAGACCCTGTGACAGTACGTGACGATCTCGTACGCAGACTTGATGTTTGCTCCGTGTCTTCATCTATTTTCATCACTACTGCTGTCTTCAATTTCTTCAGTATCTAAATAATAATCACTGTCCTCACTCTCATCAGTAATCTCTAAATCACTGTCATATGACACATGCATATGAGTATCCATGCTGCCTCTTTCACCCGGAGGGTGAGTTTCACCTGGAGGGTGAGTTTCACCCGCCGTGTCTCGGGAGTTGCCAGATGTAGCCTCCATGAAGAAAAAAAGCTAAGTAAGGCGTATTTAAACCAGCCACAGTGGCAGCTGAGTTAGTGGAGAGAGTTGCCAGATACTTAAACTCGCCTTTCGACTTGAAACAAATACGCCACAATACCAAAACGCGGCGGGAAAATTCATGATTACCGGAACGATCACCGCCTCACCAGACTCGGCACTATGATCGTATGGGTACGATCACCGGATGTTAAGGGTTAATGCCTTTACCTTGGATTGGGGTGGGAAGAGATTATATGGTTTCCACTTTTCAGTGTGATATCCAGGGCTCTCCGGAAATTGCAGGACTACCGGGCGACGGCGCTGATGATTCTCCCACTGTGGCCAACTCAAGTGTGGTTTCCGGCGACCCTTCAAATATTGGCAGCCGATCCAGTCTTGCTTCCACGCTGTCCTCTGCTTTTTCCGCAACAGCTAACTCTTGCACACCCTCGGGCTCGGGGGTTGGTCTTGACAGCGATGGTGCTCTCCGGGCAGCGTTCACACGTCGAGACCTTTCGACAGAGGTTGCCCAGTATATCCTTCGGTCCTGGAGATCTAGCACTAAGGCTCAATATGGGCCGCGTATCAACAATTGGCTGTCATTTTGCCTCGGCAGGGAAGTGGATCCATTTCAACCACCTGTGTATGTCCTTCTGGACTATCTTTTGTCAGAATTTAAACGGGGGACAGGCCGTGGATACAGCTCTATGAACACTATCCGGTCTGATATCTCTGCAGTTGCTACTTTTGATGGACGTCCTGTGGGACAACATCCTTTAGTTTCCCATTTCATGACTTGGGATCATCAGCTAGTTCTGCAGTCTGGGTCCCACGGAGGATTTGTCCTTTCCTCAGTTATCCATTAAATTGGTCGTTCTTATGTTCTTGTTGACCGGCCAACGTGGCCAGACCTTGCATTTGCTGGACACAAGAAATTTGTTTGTCTCTGAGACTCAGGTTGTTTTTGGGATTGGTGATCTGGTGAAAACTTCCCGTCCTGGGGTCCTTCTGTCAAGGGTGGTCTTTGAGGCTTACCTGTATGACAACTGCTTATGCGTTGTGCACACCATTGAGCATTATCTTGATAGGACAACGACTTTCCGAGGGGCGCTTACGGGGTTTTTCTTGACGACACGACCTCCAGTACGGTTGGCCTCTCGTGATACTTTGCGTCGTTGGGTGAGAGATGTGATGGGGGCTGCTGGCCTTGACTTTACTATATTTTCTCCCCATTTGACTAGATCTGCATCGTCCAGCAAGGCGGCCCTGGTTTTGCTGTTATCCACGAGTGTCTCCACCATTGGTTGGGCCAGGGAGTCGACCTTTACGCAACACTACCGAAAGCCCATCGCTCAGCATGGACAGTTTGCGAGGGCAGTTTTGTCATATAATGTTTGGCCTTTTCCTCTGCTCAGGGTTTAATGTGAGGGTTCTTTGACCCTATTTTTGGTATGGGTGATGGGTGATTTTTCTTTCCATGTTCCTGTGGGACTGTGTTTCACAATTTTTTTGATAATTGTTAATGTTTTCTATCTTCTGAATTACAGTGTTGTGCTTTACTTTGTTCCTATGGATTTTCTTTTTCACGGCTCCATACTGACCCATTTTCTGAAATTTGTGTGATTTGGTAGGTTTTAGGAACCTCTCTAAAGCTCTCATTGGGTACCGCTGTGACGTGAAATTGTAAGATTAAACGAGTACTTACCAAGTATGAAGTTTGATCGTAATTTCACAAACATTTAACGACGTCACAGTGGTGCACAATGCCCTCCCTCCCTGCCCTATCTATTCACGGAGCTCACTTTGGGGCATGGGCTCTCAGCGGTAGTTGGTGGCTGCTTCCTAAAACCTACTCTCTAAACGGACTGATGGTAGAGCGTCTCATTGTGCACCACTGTGACGTCGTTAAATGTTCGTGAAATTACAGTCAAACTTCATACTTGGTAAGTACTTGTTTAATCTTACAATTTCTGGGCACTTTCGGTATATTGTTCAGAAGTTTTCTGAACATATCCTGGAATTTTCAGCTTGATTATAATTTGTTTGGGTTTGGCCATATTTGGTGCTTTACTTTTGGACTAAATGCTTTATCAGCTGGTGAGACATGACAACTACAGTATCCAAGCAGCAAGCCAACCTGAGCCTTCAGTCCTCCTTCAAACGTTAAAGGAAGAGATGGCGCGGCGCAGTCTGCACTTAACTTTACTGCACATTTTTTCCAAAGTAGTTTTTCCAAATTTATGTCATTATATCTCCGCTATTTCTTGAACAATCATCTTCATTCTCGTCACAATAATTTACTTTGAATGCACCATATTATGAACAAGACAGTGTTCTCATTTGACTGATTGTTATGGTTCAAATTTTCTGATATTTTTTATTTCTAGTCAAAAAAAATTTCATCAATGTTTATGACTTTGAAAAACACTGCACAATGCCTAAAAAAAAAAAAAAAAAAAGCAAGTTGTTGAGATTAAAAATGATACATTACACTGTAGCCAGACATAATTTGAAGGAATAAGGCCAGTTTGTTTTTAGGTTATAATGGATCATTCACTTAGCAATGGATTTAGTGTAAAATATATAAAAAAAAATATTTACTTTACAGATATCGCATTCATGTTGTGACAGCCTCATATTAGTTATTAAGATCTCTTTAATAAAAGATATCCATGAGGATCAGATAATTTATCATTACCATGAGTCTAAAAGACTATCCCCCTTAAGATCAATTTGTTTCAAAATACGATTTATCATTAATAATATGCACTATAGTAAGAGAGGGAAGCAGCTTGTATGATGGAAGGAGAGGTTAAAGGAGCACATGTGTGAAAGAGGTGCTGTTAGAGGGGAAGGGTATGGACAAGCAACGAAGTAGAGTTTGGTTAGGGAGAGGTGGAGGCTTTTCTATTATGGCCACTCCCTTGAGTGATATTCCTGGAGTTAGTGAGGTGTCAAACACTATAGTTAATAAGCAACAGTGATAGTGGTGCAGGGCTTAGTGCTACTCACCAGATAAGAGGCATTGGCAGCAGTGATGGTGCCATGAGGCTTAACAAAGGCTGGTTTCAGCTTGGTCAACTGTTCCAGTGTAGACACCCTGATGCCATTGTCCTTCTCCACAGTCTGGTCCACTCCTGGCACCTTGAAGGCCACCACATCAGAGAGGCAGCCAGCCTCCTGGGCCTTGTGTGCTAGTGTATGGGAGCGCAATGCAAACTTATCCTGCTCTTCCCGAGACACCTAAGGACAAAAAACAGCTTAAGTATTTACCCACAGGAGTTTTAATAGTCATGTAGTAAATCATGGAATTCACACAACATGAAGTGAAAACTTGAATCATACGCTAAAGA
>JAXIVD010001397.1:35000-40000 GCA_036785275.1 Cancer borealis | reverse complement strand
GAGAAGGTAAATATAGTTGGTTTAATGGAAGATGTGTGGAAGCTAAGAAAAGGAAGGACAAAGCATGGAAGAAGTGGATGAAGAACCGAAACGATATCAACAGAGAGCAGTATAGAAATGAAAGAAACGAATATGTTAGAATGAGGAGAGAAGAAGAGAGAAGTTTTGAAAGGGATATAGTACAGAAATGTGAGAAAGAACCTAAGTTGTTTTACAGATACATTATTGGAAAGATGAAGAGCAGGGAGACCATTGATAAACTGGAGAGAGAAGGTCGGATTTATGAAACAGCAAAAGAGACGAGTGAGCTTATGAATGAGTTTTAAATCTGTGTTTAATGTGGAAGAGGAATTTATAGAATCGATTGTAGAAGAGAAGCAGGAGGGACTGCGGGAGGTAAGAGTGGAAAGACAGGAAATTGGAAAACTATTGGAAAAGTTGGATGTGAGAAAAGCAATGGGACCGGATGGAGTATCGGGCTGGACTTTAAGAGAATGTAGGGAGCAATTGGTGGAACCAATCTGGAATGTGATTAGCAGCTCCTTGAAGGAAAGAAAAGTACCAAGAGAATGGAAACGAGCTAATATTGTGCCGATTTATAAAGGAGGGAAAAAGACGGAGCCACTGAATTATAGACCTGTGTCGTTGACTAGTGTTGTGGGCAAGTTGTGTGAAACGTTTATCAAGGAAAGATGGATAAGCTATTTGGAGGAGAATAAGGTGATAAATGAGAGCCAATTCGGATTTAGAAAAGGTAGATCTTGTGTGACGAACTTGCTGAGTTTTATACGAGAGTGATCGATGAAGTGCAAGACAGGGAAGGCTGGGTGGATGCAGTGTACTTGGACATCAGGAAAGCATTTGACAGAGTCCCACACAAAAGACTGTTGTGGAAGATGAACCATATGGGAGAAGTGAAGGGAGTAGTGCTGGATTGGATGACAGATTATCTAAAGGATAGAGAAATGAGAACTGTGATTAGAGACACATATTCAGAGTGGAGTGTAGTAACAAGTGGAGTACCACAGGGATGAGTGCTGGCACCCATCATGTTCCAGATATATGTGAATGATATGCAGGAAGGCTTGAATAGCTATATAAACCTGTTTGCAGATGATGCAAAGCTGATGAGGGTAGTAAACAGTAAGGAAGATTGTAAGGAGTTGCAGACAGATGTGGATAAGATTCATGAATGGAGCCTGAGGTGGAAATTGGAATTCAATGCTAAAAAGTGTCATGTGTTGGAGATGGGGAAGAGTAAAAGAAGACCCACATGGGATTACAAATTGGGGGACAATTTAATAACAAAAAGTAAAGAAGAAAAGGATCTGGGAGTGATTATTCAAGACACCCTGTCCCCGGAAAGGCATATAAATGGGATATTTGGCTCAACGTATGGATTGCTAACAAATATTAGGGTGGCGTTTCACTATTTAGATACAAGTATGATGAAGAAAATTATAACCACCATGATACGGCCCAAGATGGAATATGCAGCGGTGGTGTGGTCACCACATATGAAGAAAGATATAAGGAAGTTGGAAAGGATTCAGAGAACAGCTACAAAGATGGTGCCGGAATTGAAAGATCTAACCTATGAAGAGAGATTGAGAGAAATGAGTTTGTCAACATTGCAGGAGAGAAGAGAAAGAGGAGATATGATTACGATGTACAAAATGGTAAATCACATAGAGAAGATTGACAGACAGGATTTGGTGACGGTAACTGGAGGTGTGGACAGAAGAACGAGAGGGCATTCTAAGAAGATTGTGAAGAGTCAGTGTTTGAGGGATATCAAGAAGTACAGTTTTCTTCATAGAACGGTGGATATGTGGAATGGCTTAAGTGAAGAAGTTGTCACAGCAACCAGTGTGCATACATTTAAGGAAAAATTGGATAAATATAGTTATGGAGACAGGACATAATGAGCCTTGCTTGAACCCTGTAAATTACAACTAGGTAAATACACACACACACACACACACACACACACACACACACACACACACACACACACACACACACACACACACACACACACACACACACACACACACACACACACACAAAAAAAAAAAAAAAAAAAAAAAAAAAAAAAAAAAAAAAAAAAAATCTTATAACAATGTACAGGTTTTTGAAGGAAATGAATAAAGTGAATAGAGATCTGTTTGTTTGGTGCTTAAGAAAACAAGAGGAAAGGGAAAAAAAACTGAAAATAACTACTTGCAAAGACACCAAAAAATATTGCTCTCCACACAGAAGCATAGAAATCTGTAACAAGTTGGAGGCAGAAGTGGTCCATGCAAGGCATAAAAGGGAACTTAAAGTCAAGCTAGATAATAGTAGATATGGAGACGGTACAGACACACACTCCCTCTATGGTTACCTGTAGTTCTTGCTTTGTTGAGTTTCAGCATTAGTTCTCTCATTTTACGGGAATGGCGAATAGGTACATCAGACATGAACTCCACTCCACCAGCAATGCAAGCATCGTAAACCCCTGCGTGCATCAGTCCTGCACCTGTGGTAAGAAACACCTGTCATCATCATGGCTCAAGGTCCATTACATGTGGCTCAAACAAACAAGGAATGACTTGCATGTCAAGTAATAATATAACAAAACCACTTATCAGCTAAGCTTTAAAAATGATGTGTGAGCAACACACCAATGGAATGAATGCAATGCTGGTGATCCAATCCAAGCTCCCTTAATTACCATAGTTCAAGTTTTGTATTATGTGAACAATACATATTTGGAGTGAACATACATTTCATTTTGGTTTCAGGATAGTTATCTTCCTTTATAAGTCATCCTATCCTTTTCCTAATTCAGCTTATGCTACTTTTAACATAATACTTAGTAACCCAAAACAAGACGTCTTCTATTAACCTTTGAGGGAGGCTGTCCATAAAACTCAGGACCAGCAATTATTGTATATTTCAGCAATACCTTCTTATTTTCAAAGCCTCATATAGCTATAAATGGACAAACTTTCACAGGTCTAAAACTTTTTAAAGCCTCATCTCTACTTTGTCACTCCTGAGATCAAACAGATACATTGATGAATATGAGGTGACAAAGAGGTGACTCATTGTGTGACTCACAAGTAGTAATGGCTTGGTTGGAGGATATGCAAGCCATGGTAACAGTATGAGATGGAGTCTTGTCTGAGAATCCAGCTCCCAGGGCTGCCTCACGGGCTACATTTGATGTCTTCACCTCTTGAATGACAGTCCCCATGACGATGTAGTCCACAACACTCTTGTCCAGACCCACTTTTCCCACTAAGCCTCTGCAACATCCACCAGTAGTTAAAAACTTTGATCTATTTTTTTATGTATAGCAGGCTCTCATCTTTGGATACTCCTTCAGACAGACAAAACCTTGCAAAATTCAAAGTGTTGAATGTTAAATACAACATTCCATGGAGAAAATAAAATTGACTCTGGTGAGTTTTGTTTTTTCTATCTATTTACCATACTCTTATGACCAAACATTACTTGTAATAAAGCAACGTCCTAATAAACCAACATAAGTAACAACGATAAAGGGAAGTAAAGTATTTCACACACACACACACACACACACACACACACACACACACACACACACACACACACACACACACACACACACACACACACACACACACAAAAAAAAAAAAAAAAAAAAAAATATATATATATATCATTAAAAAAATAAATAAAATAAAATCCTGGCATCATCAGAAGAAATTGTTATCACAGACAGTTATCTTTGATTTTACAGTGGTAAATTTTCATGAGATATTAATTGAGATTGTCAAGAATGTCCCTTTGATTTTGGAGTTCATGAGCATCAGGAATTAATTTTTGGTGATTCTTTCATGTCTTTGTAGTCAGCAGGAATGTGAATAGCTTGCCAGAGATAGCCTTTTCAATCACTTCTAGTTATTCATCTCTGTCATCGGAGTTGGAATTTGAATAATTTTCAAGGATTTATGTTGCATTTCCTTATATTTCTATTGGGGATAAACATTGTTTGTTTCAATCAACCTCCACTATTCTGCCTCACATTATCTGACCCCTTCCTGTCACTTACTTTCCCCTCCATATTAACCTGATCTGAATAATGGACCTCACCTCCTTTGTGTGGGCAAACACCTGGAGCCTGACCCCATCCTCCACATTAAACACACTCCGTCGATCCTTTACTAAAAATCTAAACTGGCAATTTTCATATCTCTACTCTTGCTAAATCAGCTTCCAGGAAGTTAGGCGTCCTATGGCGTCTGCGTCCATTTTTCTCTCCCTCTCAGCTGCTTGCTCTGTACAGGAGCCTTATCTGTCCATGTATGGAGTATGGCTCTCATGTCTGGGGGGGCTCAACTCATACAGCTCTTTTAAACAGGGTGGAGTCTTTAAGGTCACTGACACAATGTTGCATCTTTATCTATTTTCTAGTTCACTGCTCTTCTGAACTTGCTAACTGCATGCCTCTACCCCTCCCGCAGCCTTGCTGCACAAGACTTTCTACTTCTTCTCATCCCTATTCTGTCCATCTTCCTAATGCAAGAGTTAACCAGTATCTTCACTCTTTCATCCCTTACACTGGTAAACTCTGGAACTCTCTTCCTTTGTCTGTTTAAACTCTTTCAAAAGAGGAGTGTCATGAGAAAATAGTGCAGTCATAAATGGTAAATCATCTAACTGGGGAGATGTTAAAAGCGGTTTGCCACAAAACTCAGTACTTAGCCACATTCCTTTTCTAATTCATGTCAATGATATCACCAGTAAGATAATAATCCAACCTTGACAGCTTAGTCAGTTGGTGAGAGAAGTGGCAGGTGAAATTTAATGCTGATATCAGAAAAAATATTCATCACACAAATATACAATAAATGGCGCCAAACTTTTAAGGGTTAGTCATGAAATAGACTCAAGGATAGCTGCTAGTAAAGACCTTAAACACAGTAAGCATTGTTCAGAAGTTAACAAACAAACTAGTTGGCTTCATTGGA
>JAXIVD010001397.1:15000-30000 GCA_036785275.1 Cancer borealis | reverse complement strand
TTTAATTTGGCATTCTTAGGCCTAGTCAACCTGTAGCTCAAGCAGGCAGTGACCTAGGCCTAAGAATGCCGAATTAAAGAGTTTTGCCAAATGTTTGTACAGTAAGTATATATAATTATTTTTGTTTAAGGCTTCTTTTGACTTTTGTATTGCATGAAACAATAAAAACTTTGCTTGAAAACATTTATGATGGTTTTATTTCCTGTTTTAAGCTTTGTTTTACCTTTGATAACACAGCAATATATATGTAGAAAGAGCTGGCAAGACTATATTTACATTGGTTTTTTCTAACAAAAGTTCTCCCAAATAGGATTAGTCCAACGCTAAACTTAATCAGGCGAGAGCAGGCAGAATTCCAGAGTGATTATACAACAACTGACCACATCCATGTCATTAATTAAGCATTAGTACGATATGATGAATACACTTAACTGTTATAGACTATGAAAAAGCCTTCGACTCGGCGGAAACTTCAGCAGTTATGAAAGCACTCAGAAGACACAGGATAGAGGAGATATATGTGAAGATATTAGAAGACATCTATAGGGAAAACATGCCACTATAAAGCAACATAAGGTCAGCGAGAAAATTCCAATACAGAAAGGGGTCAGACAAGATGACAGTATCTCTCCTAAATTGTTCACAGCAATTTTAGAGGAAATTTTTAAGTGCTTTTGGTAGACACCACAATGTTATGAAAAGTGCATTCTACCAGTATTAACATATGAATAAAAAAACATAATCTGAAATCTTACTTCAAAGTGCCCAAGTGGAAAGAATAATGCTTGGCAGAACATGGAGAGATAGGAAGAGAGCATCATGGATCAGGGAACAGACCAAATTCTAAGTAATCTTGAATTTAAAGAAAGAAATGGGCATGGCATGTGCAGGACATGTCAATGTGCCAAAGAAATAAACTATTCATTTACATCTTCACCATAATGCTCTAGAGAATTGTGTGTTATAATTTTACAATACCTGATAAATTTTGAGGTTTACCTAATTACGATAAGTAATACTCCCACAATTCCCTATTCAGGCTCACGCAATGCACACTCCCTCGCTTCTTCCTGGGGTATATACTTGGGCAGAATCACGTGTGTACCTGGTCCTACCTCAGATATAGAAAACATTGAATATTTCAGAAATTAGGATTTTGCGATTATCGCAAAATCCTAATTTCTGAAATATTCAATGTTTTCTATATCTGAGGTAGGACCAGGTACACACGTGATTCTGCCCAAGTATATACCCCAGGAAGAAGCGAGGGAGTGTGCATTGCGTGAGCCTGAATAGGGAATTGTGGGAGTATTACTTATTGAAACAAATGAATACCTACATTATCACCATAGGCTTGGAACTGTGACTTAAAGTGCATCTGTGTGGTAAGTAAATCATAGCCAATGAAAAAATTCCTTGAAATAATCAGCCAATCACAACACTTTATGAGGTCATAAAAGGTGACCATCAGGCATGAAGTCACTTAATCGTCATGTCTACCTGCAATTAGTGTTACTCTTATTTTGAAGAAATAACAGCATTTTATGAGTCAAACAATGTTGCTATGGAATTCCTTAAACTCAGTGTTATTGCTGTGAATGTCAAGTGGCCCGAGTGTCACAAAGGCTGTAATGCTAGAGAGGAACAAGGGTTGTGGCCATGCACAAACACTTCTCTAAAACAAAAAAGCACGGTTACTGTCAATTAACTTTTTGAGAGAGGAGAACGAAGAGGTTGGACCTTCTGTTCAAAAATAAGGTTTTGTTATTTGTCAATATATGTTAAGGTTAATTTAGAAGATATTAAATGTTTTTGATGAACACTAATAGGAGGTTGGGACAAGTGCAGACACAATTTTCTTTCCCTAGTTTCTACCTCAAGAAGAAGCGTGTGTTGGTAAGTTTGGTATTTCTGTGGGTATAGGGACTGAAACTACTCTGAGCTGGTATGCCCGACCGCTAGATACTAGACCACCACCTCCTCAAGCTTGTTAGCTATAGGAAGAAGATAGGGGATAAGCAGTAGTTATGCAGATTTACAAGCGTTTGTTTGTGACCCTCAGTGTATTGCACGTTCGTAAATAGAGATTTATTAGATTATGTTTGTGATACTGGCACCTTATTTTTAGTGTAAATCACGGAATTTAATCTTGTTGGGGGTGATGACGATATTTTACAATATGTGCCATTTGCAATGGAAAAGAATGTCTAAATCATTGAAAATTGATCAAAATCTATTCGAAAATTGTGCTATTTAGATCCAGGTGCATTATAGTGAAGATATAAAGATTTACCATAAATAGTTGGACTGTTACAGAGTAACAATGTGTAATAGGCATTTTAATGGTTGGAAATAGACCTAAGTAAGTTGAATAACCAAGACTAAATGCATGAATAACTATGAATAATAAAGTGAAAGGGCAGGATATGTGTCGGCACTTTCGTCGCCGCTAGCCGTAACGCTCCGTCGTAAATCATCATGTTTAGTACACAACGATAAGGATTATTCTCTATTCAGCTCGTTAGGTATAGACATCCCATTGGTAGAAGAAAATGTACGTCATAGTTAGACAACCCTGTGATGGGTCACTTACTTCCGGTCGACGTCATAACTGTGTTAAGGACGTTGACACTATAGAGTTCCAAGGAAAAATCTCGTCAGTCAAACAGGAGAATACCATCAGCTTCCAAAGAGTTAAGACGTAGCCCTGTTACGGGAAAGACTTAAGTCGTGAACAAGGAGAAACACTAGATAGTGACTCGGTGAAAGCGAGTGAAAGACAGGGTGTGAGTGAGAGAGTGAAATTACCGCGGTCGTATGTGACGATTGTTATCACTCAGAGAAATATATTTAGTTAATAAAAGACAAAAAGGAAGACCCATCTTTATTCACCCACAGACAACTATTAAGGTGATTTGACTTTATATTACACAAGAGTTACTGGGATCAATCACTACCCACAAGTAACAGTGGTGTTGCAGCTCACGGGATATCAACAAGCCTCCGAAGATTGTGAAACAAGATGCAAAGTTTGGTAAATATACTTCCACGACTGGTGCGCAGTATTCAAGGCCACATAAACATTTCATAATCCTCTCTCACTACCTCTCCTCGCATTGTCCTTGTTCTACAATCAACATCATCACAAGAAGCAGAACAGTGTGGGTGTGACATTGACGTTCACACGCACCCATCTCGCAGTCAACAACGCAGTCAGCAGCCAGTCAACAACGCAGTCAGCTGCCAGCCAGCCATGGGCGGTACAAATACGCCCATATCTACACCTTGCAGCGGACACTAGCACCCCATCCAGCTAAAATTATACACCTAATAACATGAAATAGTGAGAATATTCATTTCACTATAATTACTTGTCTTTGAACTTCTTTATTAACATTTTTTGTACAATTTAGATTCCTGGTGTGAGAGAATTGCCTAAAAGATACCAAGACATCGCAAGAGTGCATCTGTCATCTGTCTTATAGTGCTTCTCCTTGTATCGCAAACACGACATATATAAAGGTATGACCAATTATTGTATGTAAACCACTAGTATAGGACTAGGCGTCTTATGTTAAAACGAATATCGGCACCACCTAGACGGTCAAATTGTAACTAGAAGTTTAGGAAAAAGTCTTAGACAAATCACTAAAACAATGGCCGAAGAGAATAAGGTTTTGAAACATGAAATTATCACAAACCAAATTCAACTCCCACTGTATTCTGGGGATCCAGAAGACATAGATTTAGAAAGTTACATCGCCAGAATTGCCAACTATATAGCGATTAAAGATCTCAAAGACGACCAACAGAAGATTGAAGTCTTTAAGGCAAATATTCACCCGCATAAAGGTCCGGCGCGCTCTATCATAATTTGTAGAAACTTTGTAGAAGAAATAAAGACCTACAAAGAGTATCTTAAAGAATTCAGGAAACATTTTTTGCCAGCCAGTGATGCTGAACCCTTGAGAGTTCTTGTAAAATTCTTGGGAATCCAACAAAGAGGAGACGAAACTATGACACAGTATATATTGAGGTTGGACACGTTTTCCAAACAACTAGAGGATAACCTAAAGGGTACACCGTGGACAGACACCAATAATCCCAACACGATATCCTTGAAGCAACTCAGTAAAATGTTAATGAAGTCAAAAATAATACATAAGAGCCAAGGATCCATGACGGAGAAACTGTACCAAGATCTAAACAGTACAGTACAATTAAGTCAAGTAGATTACATGGTTAAGAGATATGTGGAGAAGGATCCACATTCAAATCAATATGTTTTACCCGTGCGACAACAATCACCATCCCCAGAAAGGTGGGGGTCGTCTCCCCTCACAGTCTGGTGGTAGGTCGTACTCATACAGGGCCAGAAGTAATTCACGACCTCGTAGTTCTATTAAATGTTACTCCTGTTTCAAAATGGGTCATACAGCAAGGGAATGTTATTCAAAACAAATATGTGGAAATTGTCAGTACCAAGGACATAGGGAAAATACGTGTAGAAATCAATCATGGTGTGCCTACCATAAAAAGATAGGACATAAGACGAGAGATTGCAGACGTAGTCATAGTGGAAATTTTTTTCAAGCACCACCGGGGTACAATGGAGGACTGGCTCCATCCCATCCACAAAAGTAAGTGGATTAGAAAACCCACAGAAGAGTCAGAAATGTGAAGGATTTCGAGGAGCACGCCCTCGAAACACACACCAACCGAGGTCAGTAGAACAAACCACCTCAGACAAAAACAGAGAGAAGTACGCACCAAGTGAAAGAAAAATCGTTGTAACTGTCGAAGAGGTAGAACAGGGATCAGTCATTGAAGGAAGAGTTTTCGATCAACCCACTCAAATATTTCTAGATACAGGTGCAATGATTAACATCATCAGTTCAGAGTTCCTTAGGAAAATAAAACCTGGAGTATTAATTCTCGAACCAACACATTATGTTTTACAGGGAGTAACAGGAAATCAGATGAAAACATTAGGAAAAATCACACTACCAGTTTTTATAGATAATCTCTTTTACTTTGATATCAAGACAGTAGTTGTGAAAAAATCCTCTTTCCCTGGAGATCCTTTGATAGGATATAAGACAATGAAAGACGAGGATATTTCACTTTTCCCAGCCAGGGGAGGTGCAAAAATTTCTTTTAAATTCATACCATTTTTGGAAAAACAAGACAGAGTAAAGCCAACATCCCCTATAATACAGAATACAGATGAACACTGTGGCATGAGCAACCAGCCAGAAATTCTTAATAACGTGGCAGAGCGGTCATGTAATATAACCCAGAAATCTGAAAACACCACAGAAAACTCAATAGATAAAGAAACGTCTCTCGCAACTGAATCCTTCCATATTGTTTCTGGTTATGTAACAGGATCGACACTGTTGCATGCTATGGCAATAAACAAGGTGCAGGTTCAGCTGACAGGTGTTAAAACATCTCAGAAAATAATAGCTTTCCCTGAGACCACAAAATTAAAAGGGTGTATTCTCGACTCTGCAGTATATATGTCTAACGACGGTACTGTAGAAGTTCTTTTGGCTAACACATTGAATAAGAATTTGTTGTTGAAGCCTGGAACTCAAATTGGTTCGTTTCAGGTCTATGAACACCCTATCCAAATTATGAATGAAAAAAAATTATGAATGAAAAAAAAGATAATGTAGAGACTTTTGCTGGTACAGTACAGACAGAAACAGATATGTCAGAGACAGAAAACTTGGAGTGGAAATTCCGGAACCACCTCAAGCTTTCGTGTCAACACGACTTGCAACAGAATTTGTTGGCATTATTAATTAAATATAGAAGTGCAGTTGCATTACGGGTGACAAATTGGACAAGACTAACGTGCTCAAACACAGAATCAAGTTAAAACCGGGTACTCAACCAATATAGGTACCTGCTTATAGAATGCCACATAGTAAACTAGCGACACTTGATAAAATTATTGCTGAAATGCTCTCACAGGACGTCATAGAACCCTCAGACAGTGAATGGAATTTCCCTCTTATCCTGGTTCCTAAGCCAGACGGCAGCATGAGACCAGTTGTCGATTACAGAAAGTTAAATGAAAGAACCATTCCAGACAGACTCCCTCTACCTGTAATTTCTGATATACTCCACAGGTTAGGAACAGAAAATAAATATTTCAGTACTATAGACATAAAGAGTGCTTTCTGGCAGATTGAGTTAGAAGAAGAGAGTAAAGATATGACAGCGTTTATCACGCCCACAGGTCATTATAGGTTCAAGCGTATGCCTTTTAGCCTATCTAATTCCCCATTAACGTATATGAGGCTTATGAACATTGTACTACGGGGACTTCTAGGAAATACAGCTAATGTTTTTCTAGATGATATTTTAGTGGCTTCCAAGACAGCGGAAGAACATTTTATAAAGTTAGACCTCATCTTCTCTAGATTGCGAGAAGCAGGATTGAAAATACGTCTAGAAAAATGTTCATTTTTGCAAGATAGTTATTTATTTAGGACATCAAATAGATCAACACGGATTACAGACAGTACAATCCAAGGTAGATGCGGTAAATACGTTCCCTACTTCTACATCAGCAGACAAGGTTAGAAGTTTCCTGGGCCTCACAGGATATTACCGGCAGTTTATACGCGGTTATGCGGATATAGCACATCCTCTAAGTTCGCTACTAAAGAAAGATTCCAAGTTTTGTTGGGAATCCCCGCAACAGAAGGCATTTGAGACCTTGAAAGAGAAACTTACAAGTTCACCAGTATTAATTTTCCCAGACTACAAACAAGAATTTATCCTTTGCACTGACGCTTCAGATATTGGATTAGGAGGTATCCTTATGCAGGAAAGAAATGGTAGACCACAACCCATAGCATATGCTTCTAGACTATGTACTTCCGCAGAACACAGCTACAGCGTGACGAAACGCGAGACATTCTCGGTTATCTATTGCTTAGAGAAATTCCGAGACATAATCTTAGGATACAAGATTCGGGTCTGGACAGATCATACCGCCATATAGAACTTGTTTAAGCACAAAAAACTTCGTGGACGAATAGCTAGATGGTTCACAACTTTACAACAGTATGAGGTGAGTTTTGAGTACATTCCTGGTAAGAAAATCACTGCCGCGGACGCTTTGTCCAGGAATATTTGTGCAGATCGAGAAGTAAATACAGCAATTTGCAGCATAGAGGAATCGCTCAGTTTAGAAAATGTTGTAGTCATAGAGGAACAGAAGAAGGACGTTACTTGGAGTAATTTAATTGCACATTTAACAGAACCGAATGTGCGCCCACAACAAAAAATTACCTAAAAAACTACAGGTAAATGATTTTCAGCTTCATAACGGTGTGTTGTATAGGAACACTGTGCTTTCAGATGTAGACACATCTAGAGGGAAAGTGAGACAGCTAGTAATCCCCGAGTCGCTGGTACCAACAATTTTAAAATTAATTCATGACGTACCCACCAGTTCCCACCCTGCAAAAGATAAGTGTTACAACCAGGCAAAGTTGAAATATTTTTGGCCAACCATGCAAAAAGATGTATTTGAGTATGTTTCAAATTGTTTAACATGTGCTGAAACAAAAGGAAATACAGGGAATCCAGCTCCCATTCTTGCGTATCACATACCAAATCGTCCTTGGGAGCGTGTACACTTGGACACTCTTGAATTACCACTCTCAGAATCAGGTTATAAATATTTATTGGTTGCCATAGACTATCTTTCCCGATATTGTATTTTACGGCCCATTCCAAACAAATCCGCTGAAAGCGTAGCAAGTGCCGTCATGGAGGAGATTATTTGCAATTTTACCACTCCACATACCATTATTTCAGACAATGGTACTAAATATAATAATCAAATATTAACAGAATTATGTACTCTTCAATATAAAGAAGGTAAATGTCCAGGTTTACAGGCCCCAGGCAAATGGAGTCGTGGAAAGACTAAATAGAAAGATAATTAGTTGCTTACGATAATTAATTAATCCACACAATATCACTTGGGACACGTGGATTCCTTACGTGAAATGTGCTCTAAACGCACAAATAAATTCAGCCACTGGTGAGACACCACATTATATTATCTATGATGAAGATAAAGTTCTACCCTACGAATTATTAGACACAACACCTGGTCCAGTTTATAATGAAGATGACTACATTAAAAATAGAATAAACAAATTCCAACAAATACACCAAAAAGTTAGTGAACACATGTGTACCAACGCAAGTCAAATGAGGAAACAACAACACAAAACAGCTAGAGAAGTATATTTACAAATAGGAGATATAGTAATGGCCAAATTACACGTCCCTCTCGTTGGAAGCTCCAAGCTATCTAAGAAATTCTCAGGACCACATAAAGTAATTGCAGTAGACACTGGAAATAAATTCAAGGTACAAAATATGAAAACTGGCGAAGTAACTATTAGACATTACAATGATTTAAAGAAAGCTGCTATAATTGAAAACGACCTGCATCCTTGGAAAATATGGATACTAATAGAGAAAATATGAATACTAATAAAGAAAATTTAGTCGAGTGAGAATGCAGATAATAATGAGTACAGAAAGAAATTACGAAGTTATAAAGAGGTACATACTATAAAAGATATGACAGACAAAGTAACGAAAATATGTTGTATAAATGAACAGGAATTAGAAAAGGAATTTTATGACTATGTAAACCAGATGTTAGCAGAATTAGGAGTTGATTATAACTCATTTTACAGATAACAATGAAGCTGTTGGCATGTCTACTTTTAGCTACCTTGATAGCTGCATGGGACCCGGTAAGGCCCGGTGTCTTAGTGAAGAAAATAGGAAATATGATAATTGTAAATCAATGAGTGAGGATAGTTCTACATTTTGACAATGTAACCTATGTACGAGATAATATTCAAGTAATAAACCATGGTTTGGAAAAGGTAACTGATAAACTACAAGAAAATAAAATAGACAACATTAGAATACATAGGAAAATTTCAGTCTTAGCTAAAAAGGTGGATATCTTAGAAAGAAACTTCCTACAGAAAAGAGGAAAAAGAGCCATAGCTATTATGACAGCTATTGGAGCATTGGCAGGATTAGGAATTGCAAACTTAGGATTACACGCAGATTTGAGAAATGATGTTAACACTCTACAACACGAACTGGAAAAACTAGATACATTGCAGGATACTACTAATGATATACAAGAAAGCCTAACAGATATTGTTAACGAGTTAGAACAGCTAGATAGTGAAAAAAAAATTGTAAGAGCCTCGTTGGGCATTTTCATGCTCCTTGATCAAATTCACGTAAAAACAATTGAATTAGAAAATGAAATCGAACAACTAATACAAGACTTAGTTATGGCAAATACGGGATCAGTCTCATCAACGTTGTTACCTATAAAACGTTTAATTGAAATAGTAACCACAGCCAAAACTGAGTGGAACTTTCAACCATTCTTCGAAATTAGTAATGTAGCTATGTATTACCCCCTTTTAACATCTTTCCTGAACGGTTCGTCGGTAATAATAGACATTCCATTTTCCTCAGAGTTAACTTATCATGTCTACAAATATATTCCATTCCCAATGAATCTAAATGGTTCTATTGTATCTGTTGACACCAAAATGGTTGATCCACAAAATTATATTTTGTCAGTAGACAACTTAAAAGAAAGCAAGATAACTAATGATGATCTTCAATTATGTAAACGAACAAATCTTGATCTTTATTTGTGTCCATCTAAGTTATTCACATTAAATGAAGCCTTAACAGATTCTTGTCCAGCATCATTAGTAAAGAATATAACCATTTTTAAACACTGTCAATTCCGTGAGGTGAGACCAGAACCTCATCATGAAAATGTTCACCATGCTCATTATCTTTATTTTCCAAATAGAACTACTGTGTCAGTATTATGTCCTAATTTCCATCCGAGAGTAGCTTCCATAGTAGGACTATATAGGGTACCGGATCAATGTGAATTACATTCGGATACGTTAACAACAATTGCTGATAGGAAGAAAACTGTGACTTTAGAAAAAGAAATGTTATTGATAGATATAGATGTAATGCTACCCAAGTCTTCTCCACCTCTGAAAATTAATAAAATTGTGAAAAGAAAACAAAATGTAAATATGATAGAAAAGGAATTAGGCTGGAAAGGATATATTTTAATGATCATACCAATGTTATTATTCACAGCTATAGGAATTGGATTTATGTATTACGTGTATAGAAAATTGAACACACACAGAATAGTAAAACATATAGCTGCAATGCCGTAACCGTGTAATAGGACAGAAAAGATATGATGAAATAGAAAAGAAACTAACAGTAAACTGATAATAAGTTCCATTGTATAATGAGTATAGATATTCAATGATGTTGCATATAATCAAGAGTTGAAATTGCATGTTAACATTACTAAGTTGCATTGTATAATGAGTATAGATATTCAATGATATTGCATATAAGATGACATGTAAGATAATATTAGGAATTTAAGAAATTTATTATATTATTTTATTGTAATACAGAAGACTTGTCGGGACGACAAGCAGTAGCTGACCGAGCCCTGTAATAGGCATTTTAAATGGTTGGAAATAGACCTAAGTAAGTTGAATAACCAAGACTAAATGCATGAATAACTATGAACAATAAGGTGAAAGGGCAGGATATGTGTCGGCACTTTCGTCGCCGCTAGCCGTAACGCTCCGTCGTAAATCATGTTTAGTACACAACGATAAGGATTATTCTCTATTCAGCTCGTTAGGTATAGACACCCCATTGGTAGAAGAAAATGTACATCATAGTTAGACAACCCTGTGATGGGTCACTTACTTCCGGTCGACGTCATAACTGTGTTAATGACGTCGACACTATAGAGTTCCAAGGAAAAATCTCGTCAGTCAAACGGGAGAATACCATCAGCTTCCAAAGAGTTAAGACGTAGCCCTGTTACGGGAAAGACCTAAGTCGTGAACAAGGAGAAACACTAGATAGTGACTCTGTGAAAGCGAGTGAAAGACAGGGTGTGAGTGAGAGAGTGAAATTACCGCGGTCATACGTGAAGATTGTTATCACTCAGAGAAATATATTTTATTAATAAAAGACAAAAGGGAAGACCCATCTTTATTCACCCACACACAACTATTAAGGTGATTTGACTTTATATTACACAAGAGTTACTGGGATCAATCACTACCCACAAGTAACACAATGTCAACTCAGGGATGGAAAAAGAAACCAGGACAGAGAGCTAAATGGAGAGATGAGAAAGGAAGTTTTGCTGGAATAAACTGGAAGACAGGAGGCAATGAAAAATAATTGGTTGGAGGAGGCCTTTGCCCTGCAGTACTCAGAGGCTGATGATGATGGTGAAAGTTAATTTGAGTTTGATGAGGCATAATATGTATGCAAATGAATAATCTTAATATGAATATGACCATTTTGACCCCAGATTGTGGGAGATGTGCCGGTCAGAGCCCCTCTATGTTGTTGTTGGATTCACTTACCAATGACACTATATTCATCCTAAATAAACCTAACCTAACCTTACCTAACTGAACCAAACTATATCTAACCTAACCTTACACAAATTCACTGGACATTAAGATTGCCCAATTAAGAAAATAGATGAAAAAAATTCGGTAAATCCTCCAAACCGATCAGAATAATTTTAGTTGCACTACACAGGATACTTACTGTACTGAAAATCTGTGATAGTTTTAGTGAGTGGTCACCTAAATTAAACTGACCCTAGGGGGGCTATGACCGCCTAACCTGACCTAACAGCATACAATAGTGTCGATTTAGCACGAGATACCTACTTCAAAAAGTCGTGTTAAATTGATTTTGTGTTAAATAGAATTACTATATTACAGTAATGTAATATAGAAACACGGTAAGTGCAAAATGAACATTTATTTACGAGTATATATAAAGTATGTTGGTAGCAAGTCTCTGTAACTGGGCAGTGACCGTTAATCCACCAGTACCACTGGGGAGAATAGTTCATTTCCGTCACCAAGTCCTTCATTTGTTTTTTCATTTCCGCGGCGGCTCTGTAATCAGCTGAGGCAGCCTATCCAGTCACAGCAATATTTTTTGTACCAATCCGTTTCATAATTTTATATAGCCATCCTGTGATTGCTGTAAATTTAATTTCCTCGATGGTCTTGCCTTGTTTTGAGGCAATCTTGCTCTGAATTTTATATTATAGGCCTCGTCTTGTACCTTAGGTCCAGTCAAGGTAAGTTTATGCCGTCGCATGTCTTCCATCCACAATGTTAGAGCACTTTCCATCTCAGTGTAAACAGCAGACTTTAAATGCGTTTAAATAGCATTACGCGGGAAGTGGAGACAGAGCAAGGTAGTGTTACGCTGGAAGTGGAGACGGAGCAAGGTAGCGTTACGCTGGAAGTGGAGTGGTGGAAGAATGTTCTTTACACTTTTTAGCGGGTCCAGGAAAAAATCTAAGGTTGAGAACCCTAACTTTTGGGGAATAAAATGTAAACATTTTATAAAACCAAAGCTAACTTGACCTAACCAGAACATAACAACCTTAACTTAACATAACCTAACCAACCTAACATAACTTCGAAGACGTTTTGTGAGGTAAATAATGGTGACCTCCGCCTGAAACCTTCATAGATATGTTGAGTACACTATGTATAGTATGTAGGGAAGGAGAGAAAAAAGAAAAGGCAGAAGGTCTTATTCTGCACTTTTACCTAAAAAGCTTATATATCCGAATCTAACCGAACCTAACTGTACCTAACCTAATCTAACCCTAACCTAACATAAGGCATATCCTCATAGTGCTCAGTTATAGATAGATAGATTGACTTTATTTGGTAAATATGCAAAATCGTACATATAAAACCGAGGATAACACATAAAGCATTATACACACTTATTTCCAATGTGGTCCTCTGCAGATACGGCACGTGCCTAAATTTTGGGTAAAAAGCTTATATAACCGAACCAAACCTAACATAACATAATCGGTTAAACTGGAGAATAAGTCCGTGTCACGTACAAACACGAAACTCAGATATCAGTTAGAAGACTCGGTAGTGGTTCCATAAACATAAAAAAAAGGAGGTGCTCACTTCTAGTTTAGCCGTATATAGCACTCGAAAGTGTGGCGCCACTCAACAGTTTCTAAGTCCAGCGAGCTCCCTCCCTCTGTAAAGTAAACACTGAACTGATTTTCTTTTGTTTATGACTGTGATTTGTGGGTAATGGCATATAAGAATTTCATGATATCTATAGAATTGAACTCACCAATCGTGGTGCCGCCCGTCAGTGCTATTCGTGCCGCTACCAATCACAGCCTTCCACACTAGGCTCAGTTATGCTTTTGTTTTGTTTTAGGGACACGTCAGGTGTACCGATGCAGTTTCATTGTCACTTGTTGATATGGCGTCCAGTGGATTACACCTTCCAGAAAATCTTCCAGTGTCTTGTGAAGGATGTTATTTGTCTTATGACAATTTTTGTGGGACATATTTCAACGACTGTGAAGGGTTACTAAAACTGTTAGTCAGACATGGTTTAGTGCCAGTGGAGGGAGTTAAAAAGGAAAGTGCCAGTGTTTGGGAGGAGGAAAAGACACTTTGTGGGTTATTTAGTGACCACAATGTTCAAAATGAGGTATGCAGATGTCAAGAAGAGGTTTCACGTGTTTCTCAACGAAGCCGCAAAACTCTACCCATCTCCATCGCCTGAACAATAACCACACCACACCGGTAAGTCATAACGGTATAATTTTGGAGGTCCTTTGTTATGTTAGGTTAGTGTCCTACGGTGATTCCAGGGGAGGGGGCAGCTCCTTCTGCTAGGTTAGGTTAGGTTAATGTCCTAACAGGGGCATCCCTGGTTAGGTTAGGTTAGCTTCAGGTTAGGTTAGGTTAGCAGTGGGGGGTGCGCCCACCCCTGCTAGATTGGTAGGTTAGGAAATTTCGGTATTACTATACTTTATGCCATTAAACAGTCGATGGTTATGGCTACCCTCAGCTTGTTGCTCTTACTATTTACAACATTTTCACTGATTACACTACCTGTCGGAAATGAATAATAACACTGCAATACGTCCGTGAATGTGGTACAGTTTTGGACATTTTCTCTAAGTCAACATAAACAAACAAACACTATCAATTGTTTTTAGCACGGGCTTTGGTAAATTTATACTTTATGCCAATATTCCACATCTCTACCCCCCCCCACCCCCCCAGCAAGCTTGGGGGAGCCTGGGGAATCGGGGGTTTTGGGGGGGGGGAGGCATATGGGAGTGATATATGGCCTTTGAAAAATCTAGGGGAATTTCCCTACATTTTGGGAAATTTCCCCAGATTTAACCAAAATTACCCTAACCAATCCTAACCGGGGGGGCTGCGCCCCCCCTGGACCCCCCCGCTGACACTGTTGTAACCTAACCTAACCTAATTTACCCTAATCTAGCCTAACCGGGGACATGGACACCCCCCGCTGACACTTGTAACCTAACCTAACCTATTTATTGGTTGAATTGCAAATTTACCAAGTATAATTTCATAACTCACAATACCTTAAACGAGAGCATGAAGTTCCTGGCTGTGGGGTCATCCTCTACTATTCCTCCAAGGAGCCATACAGTGGGGACACTGAACAGCTGCTGGTAGGACGCCGTGCTCCCTCAGAAAATCGTACACCAAATCGTTTTTTGAATGAAATTTTGCGATTATTTGCCAATAATCCAATTCACAACCTTGACAAGTAACTTCAACGGTAGCCATGATACAACTGACCAGAAAAATGTTTGTAGCTGTGCCACGCCTACTATTACATATAGCAAGCTGTGATTGGCGCAGCTGGTGCTGGCAATTGGTGGTGGCACGTCATTGGATAGAGGAAATATAGACAATATAATAATCCTCTGTAGCAACAGCACCCAATCCCATGTTTGAAACCAAAGCCCGTGCTAAAAACAATTGATAGTGTTTGTTTGTTTGT